>WTSP01001186.1:21028-41889 GCA_025331215.1 Actenoides lindsayi | reverse complement strand
TATCAGATTAGTCAAGCATGATTTCCCCTTACGGAATCCATGTTGACTACTCGTGATAAGCCTCCTTTCCTCCACATTCTTTGAGATGGTGGCAAGAAGAAGCTGTTCCATCACCTTTCCAGGGCCGGAGGTGAGGTTGACCGGTCTATAGTTACCTGGGTCCTCCTTTTTGCCCTTTTTGAATATTGGAATTACATTGGCCTTCCTCCAGTCCTCAGGCAAAATTAGTTAAATTATAGTTAATTATAGTTAAAGCTTGTCAGTTGTAGGGGCAAAGCTGAGGCTTTGAAAGGAAGACAAGAGAAACTCCACACATCTTTCTGGATTATGTTGAACAAACACAACAGGAGGATTATTGCAGGAAGGAGTGTTTTATTCTTACCTGGTTTCTACACTTTCAATGTTTCCCCTACAAACATTTTCAAGGGAAGGAACAAGCAAGCTTAGATTTTTGACATTTAGACAGATGACAGTAACATTCGTAATGTGCATTTGTTACACGTGTCAGCATGGAGTCTTAAATCAAGCTGTGGCTTGTACTTACTTTCACAGGCCCAAAGTACAAGCCCAGTTATTAAACAAGCATGGTTTTGGGAAGATTGAATATCCATAATATAGAGGTTGAGCCAGAACCAAACAGGTCTGTTGCAGAGCCAAAGGGTGGACTTCCAAACCCTCATTCTATATTTCAAACTGAAGACATTCTTGTCCTTTTCTCCACAAACTCCTGGTTCAGTTCTAAGTCTGCCAGACCAACAACTACACTGTGGCATACCGTACACAAGACAAACCCAATTTGGCCTCTGTATCAGCCATGTCCTAACTGTGTGAACCCCCAGAGCAAGAACTCAAGGCAGGCTGGTAAGGAGAACTATGAGTTTTTCTCACCTGAAAGAACTGGACCAGCTTTCTTACACAAAATCTCCCTTACCTATGAAAGACAAACTCATTGTTTGGAGCTTACATCTCTGGACATCCACTTGGTGTTACAAGGTAATGGATAATGGAAAGAGCTGTAGAGCATCTACAAAGAAAATTTCTGAGACCTGTTTTTTAGCAGTTACTACCTTTTAATGTCCAGGTTCTGTAATGCCCATGAAGCATTCATTTGACCCTCTTCTGAATGTCTGAAACTTTGTTGGAAGACTGCAAGCCTGGGTTTTGGCATGAGAGTAATGCATCAGGTGAGGCCCTTCAGTGCAAATATGCATATGCAGGTTTGCTACCCTGCCGTTGTTAGTGAATTTTAAGATATGTTGGTTCCTTATTTCTAAGAACATTTCTAAATAAGAAGCTGAGAAGCACAGGGTTCCTGTGTATTAAGTACCTATTCATAGCAGTGCTTCAGATTCTGATACCTCTGTGACTTTTTCATCCTGGGTCATCAGTAAGTGAACTCACTAATTTCAAAGACAAGATGGTTGTATTTCTTGACCAAATCAAGTGAAAGCAGGAGGTGGGGAAAGAAAAAGAGAAACAAGGAAGTTTCTTGTTTCATCAGTTCAGGAAACAAGGTTAAATAAATTGTGTAAATACACACAGATACAATCACAGGCATACACATGCACAATTTTCCATCTATATTATTAATTTAAATTTGATGTCCATACTTAATTAAAGCCTGCTTTTGTTTTATATAGGAAGTGAAAGATTAATTACAAATGTCATCATTCTAACTGAACGTCTGCTCTTGCACCATGGGTTCATGAGACGAGTGGATGGTCAGACCAACGGACTCACACGTGTAGTCAGCGTAACCTCTAGGGCAGAGTTTTCAGATCCCTTTGTGCTTCCTGCTCTACACACACAGAAGAAAGGACACAAGACTCCTGTGAGAGAGCACTCACAGCCTATGTATCTGTCTACTTGGACTTGTGCTCTGCTGATTCCATGAGCTGAGCAGAACCAGTGTCACTATGGCTAACAAAGATAGAGCTGAAGAGCCTTTCTGAGGATCTCAATATGTTACCTCAGGCTTGGCAACACACCACCTTGGCCATGCCATTTTGAGTCAGGGTGTGGAGAAAGCTTGTTTGCATCTGACTACAAAATGCCCTGTAACCATCCCCTGCACAGACAAATGCAGGGTGAAGAAACAGATGGTAGAGCAGTTTGACCAAGGCAACAAAGGAGGTCAGCAGAAGAAGGAGGAGTGAAGAAGACATCCCTGTGTCCCGCAACAATGATTCATCTCCTGAGCCCACTGATGAGTAGGGCTTTACTAAGGACAAGTAGATTTAAAGTCTAGGCAAAACTCCATCTTCTTCCTCCATCGTCACCCCTCTTTGAGCAGTCACTGAGTATTTATCATTGGGAGAACACAGGAAGGTTGTGTAGAGTTTTATTTGATTCATTGAAGTTTATAAGAAACTACCAAATACATTAAAATAATCCAGCATCATCCAAAGAAGGACTGACTTCCACTGAAGGTTTTTGAAATTGTTCTCTGCTCATATTACCTTAGTAGTAAATGGTACCCTCATGGGGACTAGGTTTCCTCTATCTGTCCTCAGCCATCTAGACGACGGCTTCAGCAATCTAGATGGCCAGTCTAAGCCAGATAACTATGCCCCTGCTATAGCAAATGGAAAGTAACAGGATGATCTAATTTAAATGCTTTTCTGAGGATGGGGTGAGTTGCCCTCCAAGGTCCATTGGTTATAGAAAGAGCATAGGCAGGTGGTTTAGTCTGGATATCCAACCTTTAGATAGCTTAAATTTGATATGAGAGATTACACATTGGAAATAATGTAACTTTACTAGGGCCAAGGTGTCACTCCCCATTTTTACTTGTTTATAAGACATCTTGAGCTGCAGCATACAAATAATGTACAAAGAGATGAAAATCTGACTTCTGACTCAAAGAGCTTGCACACAAACTTTCCATATCCTTCATCTTTGTGGGAGCCCAGCAATTCAAGTGGAATTTTCCATCAGCCCCACTCATAAAAAAATAATTTGTATGGCTATGTTTGATTATTTGCCAGATTATCTTGATTATTTGCCAGATTATTCATCCTTAAAAGCTTTGTCTTAACAGTGGGAAGGACTTAATTAAATTTAGTAAGAACTTCCTTTAGCCATTTTTGCTTTTCAAGGTGAATTATGATATAGCTATGCATGTACGTACTTGTACCTCTTTTAAAAACCTAAAAATCACTGTTAAGATAGAGAAGGACTTTTCAGTTAGATAAAATTATGTGTGCATAAAGCAGAAAATTAGCTTTAGAAAGCATAAATATCACGTGAGTTGCATGTTTTCTACTGCAATGTATTTTTATTTTGCTAACAGTTTTTATATTGAAACTACTAAGATTTTGCACTGACTTCACATTAGGTATTATACCATATCTACTTCATATCCAGTAGAAAATCACCCCTTCTTCAGGAGCACTTCTTGATACAGTTTTTGGGTATTGTTTATAGCTATTTTTGTCCTTTAATGATAAGCCATTTCCTTTAAATTATAGGAAACTTTGTTCAAGATAAAGCACATAAGATGCTAGCCTTTAAACCAAAGGTGGTTTCTCTGGAGAAATATCTTATATTTGACAAGTTTAAGGCATTTTATGTCTTTGGGAGAGCTGGATAGACCAAATGGTGTCCCAGAAGAACATTATCTCTATTCAGAAGTTTTGCTGAAGAGTGGGGTCTGACATAGAGGACTGGTAGGAAGAACATCAGAGCTTGTACACTGGCAAGCTGGGGGAGTACCTGAATCCCAACATTTGGCGTCCCAGGGGAAGATCCTGTCCATAAGGAATTATATGGAAAGGTCACCACCCTGTCTTCAATAACGGCTGTATTTTGAAGAGAAATAGTGATGACTTTTAATAGAATAGAATAATACTTTTATAGGAAACATGCCTCACCATGGAAGGACTCTGGAAACAACAAGACACCTTCACTGTAGACCCCAGTAGGATGCCAAAGTTTATCTGAGGCCCAAGATCTGTTCCTCTTTCTAGTGTTTCACTTGACTATCAGCAGTGCCCTTACCAGCAGGCTGGCTCTGCTCAGTGTCCTTGGCACTGGCTCTTCCCTGCACTGGTTCTTCCATCTTCTGTGTAAGGTCCTGGAGGTTTATCCTCGATTCCTCCTAAAATCCCACATACCCAAAATCATTACACCATCTATCTTTTAGGCATTGTTTACTCTTTCTTTCCATTCATCCATTGTAAAGGATCAATATACTATGAACAGACTGAAATCACCACATTCTCTTTCTACAGACATGGAATGACTAACATACACAGTAATGACAAACACAGAGTAGATTTTGTAGTTCTAACATTCCTTTGATGACTCCTAACCTGAGTTAGTAAAGCCCCATAAGCAGTTACAGTTGTCATCAAAGATCAGATTTGGGATTGTACAAACTAAAGGTGATGAAAGTGTTGTATGAAATTTCTTTGTAAAAAAACCCATCTTTCATTCAAGTAATTTCCTGGCAATACCCCTGTGAACAGCAGTGAAAATTCCGTGTGAGCAAGAATTGGTTGAAGATAGCAAGGCTAGATCTACACCCTGGGCATCTCTATTATGCTGCTGTTGTAAGAAGTAGTGCTGGGATGGATCACACCCCTCCTTCATAACAGCTAGTAAATTGAGGTTCTTTCTGGCCTTGATTTACATGAAGTATTTCTGCTCTGGTGTCTTTCACTGCTGATTATTGCTGAAAGGGAGAATGTGCCCTTTCATGGAGTGGATAGACTGTTCTGCTAAAGCAGTTCCTGTGTGCAGAGGGCCTTGGTTTCACAAGAACGACTAAGGTCTGGCACAGCCATCGGTGTCACCTGCCTCTTGCTCAAGCTCCTCCTGATGGTGTAGTTCCATGATGTTGAAAACATACTCCTAGGAGCAGCTTTGCTAAGGCTGTTTCTTCAGAGCCACATCCTTTTGTAACTTCCTCAATTTCCCCAGCTTTGGGATGAGTCAGGGCAGACAGCATATTTCTGTTGGCTGTGCGCTGTCCTGGGGAAGGATGAAGCCAGAGAACATTTCTTGGGCTCCAGCCTCCTCCAAGAGAGAATTCTGGAGTTTTCTGGGGAGGCTGAAAGCAGCAGCACAAGTTGCTGACTACTCTGCACACAACCATGGATCTACATGAGTAAGGGACCTCTTGCTTGGTTTCCTCCCTGCTGTATCTGAGGCTGGTGCAAATACCCTTACGTGCCAGAGAGAGGTGAAAACTCTTTCCATTGCACAGATGAGTCTCTAAGAGCTTCAGGAGCCTTAAAATTCTGTGTTTTTCCATACATAGAAAAAAAAAATCAACTTTTGTAGAAAGTTGCCTTAAAATACAGTGTCAGATACACACCACTTTTCCTACAGCTTCGTTTTATGCTTTTGTAGAAGTAAGAACCAGAATATTTTCTTAGGTAGAAGTTTTAAAAAGATTTCATGTGATAGTTAGTAATGGCAAAGATGCAGTAAAACAGGACATGAGTGGAGAGAAAAAACACGCAAAGCTGGCTAAGGAACTTCTTCTCTTCTGCAAAGTTAACAATGACTGAATAGTAAACTGGTTTTTAATAAGTTTTATATTCTCCCGGGATATGGTTAAAGGGTTAATTTAACGCTTGACCCATTAAAACCGTTGAGTGCAGTGAGAACCTTGTAAGGCTGATCAGATGATTATTTCTGGAAGATAAGTGGTTGAAAACTGAGCCTCACTAGTTCAGGTAATCAAGGGAAATCGGCATAAAAGAGAAGATGCGGCTGAGTAAAGACAGAACGGCTACCTGAGATTCTATTACTTGTCGTCTTTCAAGCATAATAATGAGATTATAGTAACCTTAAACTGGCTGAAAACAGAAATCTGGCTGGCTGTCAAGTTCATTGTGTTGAGTTTTACAACACTCCAGATCTGGTTCCTCTGAACCTACAGTAATTATATCAGGAAGACAGGCTCAAAGAAACCCTTTTCAACCTTGGACCTTTGTCAGGTTTTGGATTATGACCAGAGTGCTATTGTTTATGTCATGGGAAAGAAAAAAAAATCACACAGAAAACACAAACCCAACAAAAAATAGTTAATGTTTATTATTATTTTTTCATCGTGCAATTCTTAAAAAAATATTGTCACAAGTCTTTCCTCACTCCAGCTGTCACACTGACTTGTGATTTTCTGAATGAACTCATTATTGAACCACAAGTGTCTTGGCTTCTCTGTGATTATTCGAGTCAGAGCCTTTTGCTGTAATCATTTTTCACACCTTTGACACATGCCCTCACATCACACACATGTGGGGTAGTGCTTCTGCTTTTTAAAAAATAAAAAATACCAAAAATACCATAAGACACAGAGACAAGGACTCTGTTGCATTAACTTTGAATGCTTAAGTTTATGGCCTGGACTAGTCTCAAACTCAGGTTGTTTTGGTGCAGACAGAATTGTCTAAAACATGAACTGCAAGATCCTGTTTTGAGAGAGCAGCTGTAAGGTAACAGTCCAGGAAGGCTTCTAGACATGTTTGAAGTCCAGCTGACTTCAGCTCTGTCTGGCACATCACTCCTTCTGCTCAGTGGGAGTCTCTACCTGCCCTTCCTTCTGTCTTGATTCATGCTTGTATAAATGATTTTCCACACTGATGTGGGCTTGGGCTGCTAGTATGAAGAGACCTTTGTATCCATGCCTCACTTCAGACTGTGAAGCAAATAATCTGATTAAAAGTTGGTATTTACTGTGCAAAGAACTGTGTCAGACGAGAGTGTCACCAGCGTGTTCCTGGAGGTCACCAGGCAAAGCTGCCTGGGTTAGCCTGGATGAGTCGGGCAGCTGGCATTAACCTGGCTGCTCTACGCCAAAGTGTTTTACGGGATTGTTCACACAGCTGGAGCTGCCAAAGCAGTAACCTCCCTTGATGGTCAGGGATCAGCATCTCAACACAGTACTGCTTTCACTTAGTACAGCTGGAAGAAGTGATGCCTTACACAGCTTCAAGCCTCCATGCAAGAGATGCTGATCTCCTGGCCCTTGATGCTGGCAGATGAGCTCCTCTGCCTCTATGTGTTTTGTGGTCTTGTGAGTTGATTTAATTTAGCCTCCAAAGAACTGTTTCCTCTGGACGACCCTGTATATCCCAGGGGAAACCAGTGCATAGGAATGTCAGTCTGCAATTCCAAAAAGTCCTTGAGACACAGATCAGACCCTAAGCACAAGTATAGATGTAGGAATGTAATTAAATGCTTTGTTCAGTGGAGTGCTTGTAGCAAGTATATTTCAAGCAGACACATTCAGCATTTGTTAAGGACTGCACCCGCTGCAGGCTCCCTCATGATTTTTCATAGACATTGGCTCGTGACATTGTTCGTACGCTGCCTTTATTTCCATTTTCAACTCCCACGTAGAAAAAAAAATATTGGTCAACCTTCAAAGTCAAATGAAAAAATATTATTTATATTTTGAGCTTCCTTTAAAACGTATTTTAACACCTATAAGTGAGACCAGTAATCAGCATCACTATCATCGGAAAATTCTTCAACACACATCAGTAGTAGAGTTACTATAGACATACCACATACTACTGTTCATGGAAAAGGTATAATGGCTATCACTGAGCTGCCTTCCATGGTTGCCATGAAGTAGCAACCCCTACTGCATATTTTTAAAGTCTTAAATATTTTTTATACTGTTAACAATGGACTCAAGAGCCTTATTTTAGATACTTCTGTTTCTTAAATGTGAGTTTTATATCTGACCTGGAAAGGTCACATCTTATAGGCCTTTCTCATGCGAGCAATACATGCCTTAACTTCAAAACTGAGCAGATTTTCTGACAGCAGTATTTGATGTTTGAGGAAGCACTTAATGAATGTATTTATTGCAGATATATCTTTCCTGTTCATTCTAAAAATTGGATTCTGTTCTTCATAACTAATAACCAAGGCCCACAAAACTACCAATTTTATGTCAAAGCAGAGCTAAATTATAACAACCTTTAGCCATTCCAGGCAGGGAATGGTTCTCATAAGTCAAAGTCTATTCAATGATGGCTCTGCAGTTCATATATCATTGACTGTGAGAAATGGAAACACAGTGTACTGTGGTATCTGTAATTAATACAGGGTCTATGGTGCCAAACCTTCAGAGCCCTCCAAAAGAGCATTTCAGGCTGCCTCTTAATATAGTTCGGTGCAAAACTAGCCCAGGGAGATGAAATACTGAAGTTAAACAGATTGGGGAATCTGGCAGCAAATCAGGTTATTTTTCAATACAAAATGATGGCTCATCAAAATGAAACCATTTCATGGAAGTGTATGTTTTAGCAAATCTGCCCTGGGGAAGTTTAACCAGCCTAAGAGAGAAGGGCTAGTTGTTGAGAGAGACAACAGCCAACAGCTAGGGCCCAAGGAGCAAGCTGAATGTCTGCAAACAGCTACTAGTAATGGCTTTGTATATTACTGCATTTTTATTTATTTTTTTTAAAGAATCAGTAGCATTCATGAGAGTTCTGTTAAAAAAAAAAAATTAAATCTGACCCTGTATCTATTCTCATGGACTCAGGTGTAGTTTACAGAGCCTACACTTCTGCCATTGTCATTGAATAAGCCTGGTAGATGAAAGACATTAATGTCCACTTACATGTGAAATAGCAGGTTCTGCTAAGGTAGAACTGTGATACTTATTCTTCACTCAAATACATATATTTCTTTTACAAAAAAAAAAACCCAAACAAACAAAAAAAACCCAAACCCCAAAACACAACCAAGCAAACACACACAATAAAAAACCCTCAACCACACAAACGAACAAACAAACAAAGCAAACAAAACCAAAAACTTACTCGCGTGAATAAGTGGAACACAAATGTGAAAAGAAACTGCAATACTCAAAGAGCAGCCTGAATCCTGAAAGTGAGGAGTTAAGTACACTTCACTTCAATTATCTCAATATTAGCAACTCTAAAAAAAGAATGCTTGTGATATTTAATGAACCTCTGCAGTGATGTTATGGCCAAATATTATGAAGGAGTTACGAGGAAACTGCAGAGTTAATAGAACTGAATTGAAGTAAGGATTTTCAGAAGTGATTTAATCTGAGGCTTGAAAACTGAAAGAACTTCTATCCTTGTTGAAAAACTGCTGGCTCCCTTCACCCAAACATATTTATATAGATATTTAACTGATTTCACTAGTGAACAAGCTAATGTATTCTAGAACAATTTATTTTAAAATGTGAACTGTAAAATTATGCTACAAAGTTTATTAAACTTTCAGGTGTTACATTTTGACATACTCAGATCTTTAACAATGACAGAATGCTACACAAAAATACTACATTTCATCTGGTGTAGGTCTTTATCTTATCTTGACACATTATTGCTGGTTAAATTGTAGAGCTGACTTAAAGGCAGGACTCTTCAAGGGAGTGAGAAATTAAGGCTTCACCAAATGGTAATAAAGCTATTAAAAATGCAAACAGCAAACAGCTACACTGTACAGGTTAGACAGCTAATCCAAACTAGCAGTTTAAAAAAGCAGAGCAATTACACTTTTATTTAAATGCAAGGAATATGAGCAAGAATAGAATGAGGTGCCTTGTTTAAATGCATTCTTTTGAATATTTATTAGAAATAATACATGTAGTTAAGCCACTTATCTGATTTCAGTGAATAAGTAAAATGCAAAAGATCAATTTTCATAATTATACTAAAGAAGTCTGTCTTTCATAAAAATCTCATTAATAACACCATTATTACTGAAAAAATATCTCAGTTTTATTATTGTTATTCTAATTATCAGCAAAATGCTACTGATAATGTTGTCATAAAATTCCTTTTTAGTATCCTATTAAGAAAGATAGACTAAGTAGTGGTTTAAGTTAAATCTAGATCCTAAGTGGCATTTAAAAAAAAATCTTCTTTGTGTATTTGGATAAAATACATTATGTGTATAATTACATAAATTACTTCAGGTTTAGAAAACAAGAGATATATAGGTAATGCAGGCATGCATATGTATTGTTATATCTATAGAACTATATAGCCAGCTCCGTAGGAAACGCACCAGGGCATGGAAGCAGTGGAACAAAATGTTGCTCAAGGACAAAAATAGTTTCTCAGCAAAATTTTAACAAACACTGATTTTCACTTATTTGTTATTATCAGAGGACCTGACACTACTTTTAGTGCCCATGTGGATTTATTCAGTTGCTAAAGAGCTTGGGGTCCTCTGGAAACTAATACTAGAAAGGGCACATTATCTTAGACAGGAAGGAAATTTTAGCTGCTCACATTGATTATCCAGCACACTTCAAAACTAGGCCAGCGTGGGTTGCAGCACAGAGGAGGGAGCAGGGAGGATTTTTGGAGTTGGAACCTGACAGTTCTTCATCCTTTTGGCAGACAAGACCTGAACAGCCAACAGGGCTAGAGAAGACGAGAATTTGTTTCTGCCATGTAGTTCATAATACATGGGCCAGCACCATGTCCAGAAGCTCCATGCATGGACCAGTACTTTGGCATGTGAGTTCTGAGACAAACAGGATAGCTAATTCCCCACACAAAAAGCTGATTAATAAATAGTAGTTATAGTTGCCACCAAAGCCAGTCAGGCTTCTTCAGGACGTCTGTAGTAGCAAACAGCTTTCTGAAGTGAGAGGTACCTAGAAGATGACGATACAGTTGAAACAGTTGCATAAGTCTTCATTGGCGGGCAGTCTGCCACCCTCCTGCCCTCTCTGCACCTTCACACCATACAGAAAGAAATATGCCACTGGCAGCACAGCAGCCTTATAACCCTTATCTTTGGGAAGGTAACATTGTGAGACATGTTCAGGCTTCTTCAGCAATAGATTTTCATTGATGTTTCTGGCACTTTCTGGTTCTGCCTTCATAGCCACGGCGACCTAAATAATAGTGGAAACTAGTTTTGATGATACAAGAAGAGAACAGTGTCTGGGAGGCAATGACAAGAGTAGGCCCTGATCTTGATTATTAATATATCCATGTCCTGCATGGACTAAAACATACAGCAGGCAGAGGTTGGGTGAATGGATATTTACTATAGCACTGAGTAAGCAATGCCTACAGGCACTATTTAGAAGGACCTAAGCAAGAGTTCAAGGCTTTTCCTGAACAGGGTTGGAAACAAGCACATGCCTAAGTAGATCACAGAACGATTTTCTGCTAAGATATGTATTACTTTTTGTTAATTGGTATCGTGTTTCGAAAACTCCTGGAAAGTGAAATTTATTTGTATCTATAGCTTGCCTGCCTTCTCCCATCTTAAAACACTTAGAATAAAATTATCTAAGTAGAGAGAGTCAGGTAACTTTCAGAAACAACTTTCAGTGCATTGCAGTCACTGGATGCAATAGTTATACTTATCCCAATGTGTCACAGGTGGCATTTACCACTATGCATGAGTGTTAAAGCAAACAGAAACAGCTTTTATCACAGCAGAATGTCATGATCTGCACTTAGGGTTCAATCTTTCCATCGACTATGTGGGCACAAATTGACGTGCCTCAGAGAGTAGGATTGAATTCTCCACTTATTTTAGAAAGTGTTCTAAAAATAAAATCAATATAGGGGGTTGTAAAAATAACTTTTTTTTTTTTTTTTACTTGCTAGGAAGAACTGTGCATAAATTATGGCTTTATTTTCTTCTACTTGAGAATTATGTAAGTGTACGAAAAGCTCCAAAAAATGTAATACAACCATTGTGCTTTTGCATCTGCTTGACTCTAGTGATTTCTTTTTTCCTCCCTTTCTCTTTTCCCTCCTTTCTTTTGCTCTTCCACTCTCTGTCTCTCAATATCTCTCTCCGTGACTCACACACACATGCACACACTGTATGGTAGCAGGGGCATATGCAGTAGGCAACCCCCCAATTTTCTCACTTGAAAGTGTTCCCATGGCTTCCAGTATGATTTTTCTCAGCTTTTATGTATAACCACCTACCTCTGCAAGACAAATTGATTTCTGTTGATCTCTTGGGTGCACACTTAGGGCAGGTTTCACTTAGTCAATCTCTGTCTACATCCCACTGTTTGGATTTATTGTGGGTACTTTATAAGCAATGGCTAATTTGAAGGTGGAAGAATACAAATAAAACAGTAGTAAGAGTGCATACTCTTCAAGACAAGAACTGTATCTTTTTGTCTAGCACTATTTCTGCTACTGGAATAAAGTAGATCATAATTGACCAGGGACCCAATGATTCCTCATATTTGGGATAAATCCTGCAATTTTTCTATTCAAACACCTTCAGTGGCTTTCTTTTGGTGAAACAGTTAAAACTTACATAACGGTGAAGCTTCTGTCCCCAGTCTGCCTGGGAACACAGGGTTCCTGGGGCTGCTTGTGCAGTTAAACCTGCGTTCACAAAACCAGAGACAAAATTCATTCCAAACCCGGTGTGCTCACACCCTCTCAGTCCTTAATTATGTGATCACAATGTGTCTGTGTCCCCAGATCATATGGATTTTGTCTACAAAGTTGATGTTTTACAATATTCTTTCAGTTTAACCAAACTACTTTAATTTACATGTCAGAACCTTTGTTGCTGTAATCTCTCTTCTCTCAAATGTTCACATTAACAAATTGATCAGCCTTAATGTGCTATCTACTTACTAAAAGGAAAATCTTGCTTTCTTTTGGAGATGGTACTTTAGGAGTGTAAGCACTTAAAAATGTCTTTTAATGAGTTGAGTGAAATGTCTTTTAATGAGTTGACTGTCTTGTTTTTGACTGTATCTCCTTCATAAAGCCATACCTATTTTGTTTACCCTGGGACCAGTCCTTAGGCTGTTTTAAGGCTCATATTCATCCTTTATGTTTTAGATCTCTTTCTCTTCTTTTTCTTCTTTTCCTTCTTTTCCTTTTCTTCTCCTCACCTCCCCTCTCCTTCTTTCTTTCCCTTTTTCCTTTTTCATAGGAATTTGCACTTTTGTGTTGTTGGTTCATAAGTCAACAGCACCTCAATAAGTCTATAAGAATAATTTGAAAAAAATACTTTCCCAGAAAAATACCTGGAATATGTGTGTGCATTCAAATGTTACCTTCCACATTTTAATGAGCACAAGCACAAAAATAATATTTATAGCAGATATTTATCCTTCAGTGAGCTCCTAAAGCATCTTTTTTACAAAAGTGCCTCAGCTTCTTAAGACTATTTATATTCTTGAAAATTAAAATTTGGACACTTGGACACTTTTGAAGACTTGGGAACAAAACATTAGTGAAATAATTGCTGAATCCAGGAAATTACTGTGAAGTGATATGTGACATATAATGTCTTTCAGTGTTACTGCAAGTGAATATGACCAAATCATGACCAGCCATTGAGCATTGCAGGAGAGACAGAGCAGGATCCAGAGGCTAGATAGCATTTTTCTATTTTAAAATTTGATTTCTGTTCTATAGTGCTGGTCTGGCTGCCGTGTCCCTGTTCCCAGGATAGGGGGTCAGGAAAAATAAGATTTTGACATTGCTTTATGTTGCAAATCACTGGATGTTAGGCTCAGACCAGAAAGGCTACTCCAGTCAGTGCAAGTCAGGGCAGACTCATGACTGCTCCTGCTTCATTCCAGGGCACAAAACCAGCCCTTGGGAATATGATCAGAGCACCTTGGATGAACAAAAAGAACCACTCACTTTGAAACACACATCAGGAAGCATTTGCCGATTGCCCATTGAAAGTTAGAGGGAAACAATGTCCATTAACGCTCTCCAAAAAGTCCTTAGACACAACTGTAATCCTTTCTCCATGTGTATTATTGTGAACAGCAACACTTGTTTCCTTCAATTTCTAAATGTGATGTAACCTTTTAACTCCAAATCTCTTATTTTCTCTGTTATATATTTCAGGTTCTCCACAACAGTTCCTGTAAATGTCAGCATGGCTCCATATGTAATTTCTCTTCACTCATAGCTGTTGTTAACATAACATTACTCAGAAAAACATATATCCCATCTCTCCAGGCCCTCCACCCCAATTTCTCTCCTGATATTGGAAGTGTATTATGACTTTCATTTCTATTTGGCACTTTAGGGGAAGGGTATGTTTATAATTTTGACAATGCATATGCTTACATTTAAAGTGTATTTTCTGTCTCTGAGAAGGAAGGCAAATAACCATTATCAGTCACTACTTATTAAATAAAATTGTAGCTAGTAAACAGCCAAGTTGAGCCATTTTTAAGTCCAGCCATTCAGCTGTGTGGCATTACCATCTAGAAGATATTTACTGTTAAGAAAAATTACAAAAAGAAAAGGTATATGGGAAGGGGAGACAGGGGACAGAATGATTCATAGGAAGAGTCATGGCTCCTGTGGAGCTATTCTTTGTTTCACAACACAATCTGTGCTGTAATCCTGCCTGCTTGAAAAACAGTGTAAAAGGATCTGTTATTTCACCCCTCATTTACATGGTAAGAGCATGTTGTGATCCCCAACTGGTAAAGAAAGAAAATACAGTAGCCCATGCTCCTAATTTGACCCCTTTCTTTATGAAAAAGCATGTTACTGTAAACATTAACTCTGGCTAATAGTCCTCAAAAACACTGTTCTTTGTCATTGTTGTGACAAACATCAGACTCCCTTGGCTGTGAGATTTGCCCTCACTTGATGGTCCAAGGCTCTCTCAAAGCTTTCTCTCCAGACCAGTGTAGCTGGCTAGCTGACCCAGCATGTACATAACTGTGCTGCACAGATATGCTTGTGGCATGTTATCTCTGTTGGATTGAGGGTCCTCATACTATTTGGACTCCTGGGGTAACGTGGTTCTTTTAGCTGCATAAACTTTACAGAATCACAGAATGGTTGAGGTTGTAAGGTACTGCTGGAGGTCATCTGGTCCAACTCTATTGCTCAAGCAGGGACTCCTAGAGCCAGTTGCCCAGGACCATTCCTAGGTGACTGGCAAATCTCCAAGGATGCAGACTCCACAACCTCCCTGAGCAACCTGTGCCAGTGCTCAATAATCCTCACAGTAAAGTCTTTTCTTACATTTAAAATTTTGTATTTCATTTTTTGCCCATTGCCTCTTGTCCCGTCACTGGGCAACACTGAAAAGAGCCTAGCTCCATCCTCTTTGCACCCTCTCTTCAGGAAGTTACATTGATAAGATCCCCCTGAGCCTTCTTTTCTCCAAGCTGGACAGTCCCAGGTCTCGCAGTCTGTCCTCATGTGGGACATGCTCCAGTCCCTTAATCATTTGCATTTCCACTTGTTGAACTTCACAAGATTCCTGTCAGCCCATTTCTTCAGCCTGTCAAGGTCCCTCTGGATGGCAGCACAACCCTCTGGCATATCAGACACCCTTGCAAGTTTTGTGTCGTTGGCAAATTTGCTGAGAGTGCTCTCTGACCCATCATCCAGATCATTAATGAAAATGTTAAACAAGATTGGACCCCTGGGGTACAGCACTAGTTACTGGCCTCCAACTAGTGTTTATGAGACTGATCATCACTCTCTTGACCCAGACATTCATTCAGTTTTCAATCCACCTCACTGTCTACTCATCTAGCCCATAATTTAACAGCTTCTGTATGTGGATTTTTTGTGAAACTGTGTCAAAAATCTTATTGAAGTCCAGGTAGACAATACCCACTGTTCTCCCTTCATCCACCAGGCCAGTCATGTCACTATAGAAGGTTATCAGGTTTGTCAAGTATGATTTCCCTTTGGTGAAGCCATGCTGACTATTCCTGATGATTTTCTTGTTCTTCAAGTGACTGAAAATGGTTCCCAGGATTGTTCCATCACCTTCCAAGGTATCAAGGTGAGGCTGACCAGTCCCTGGGTCCTCCTTACCCTTCTTGAAAATCAGTGATATTTGCTTTTCTCCAGCATTTGTGCACTTCTTCCAATCACCATGATTGATTAAAAATCATTGAGAGTGGCCTCACATCAACAGCTGCCAACTCCCTCAACACTTGTGAGTGCATCCCATCAGGACCCATGGACTTATGCATGTGCAGTTTACGTACTCCATGACCTGATCCTCTTTCACCAAGTGTACATCTTTCTTGCTTCAGGATTTTCCCCTGTTCTCTGGGATTCCTGAAGGTTGGTCTTGCAGTAAAGACTGAGGCAAAGAAAGCATGCAATACCTCATGTCCTGTGTAACCAGATTCTCCCTCTCCTTCAGCAGTCGTCTCACATTTTTCTTAGCCTTCCTTTTGTCACCCATGTACTTATAGAAGCCCTTCTATTGTCTTTGACAACCCTTACCACATTCAATTCTGGTAAATTTGACTGTCCAGTGAAGGGCCACGAGGATGATCAGAGGGCTGGAGCACCTCTCCTATGGGGACAGACTGAGAGAGTTGGGGTTGTTCAGTCTAGAAAAAAGAAGGCTCCAAGGAGACCTTATTGTGGCCTTCCAGTATCTGAAGGGGGACTACAAGAAAGCGAGGGACTTTTTAGGCTTTCGGATAGTGATAGGACTAGAGGGAATGGATTAAAGCTAGAGATAGGTTAATTCAGGTTAGACATTAGGAAGAATTTCTTCACCATGAGGGTGGTGAGACACTGGAACACGTTGCCCAGAGAGTTGTTGGAAGCCCCATCCTTGCAAGTTTTTAAGGCTGGATGGGGCTCTGAGCAACCTGCTCTGGTGGGAGGTGTCCCTGCCCATGGCAGGGGGGTTGGAACTAGATGATCTTTAAGGTCCCTGACAATTCTATGATTCTATGATTCTATGTTCATGACTACTGTTGCTTATTTTAACCCCCAAAACCATCAACTATGTTGATTCTAAATCAGTGAATTTCATCTAAGGCATTCCTTTACATGGGAGCATGCATACAACAGAACATATGTGAACTGCCCTTTTGTAGCTGCCTCCACCAGTATAGTGCCTTCAACAGGTAATGTGCAATGAAGAGTATAAGAGCATACATTGCATTCCTAGCTTACTTTCCAATCCCCCAACAATTTGCAGCCTAGGGACTTCCTGGATAACAGAAAGATAAATGACAGTAAATAATTATATCATGTAATATTTGTTATTAATTATTCACCATATATATAAACAGTATTTCTCTAGTGCACGTATAAACCCATAAAAGTTAATCTATTTTGCAATGTTTAAATGTGTTCATTGCCAGCAGAAGTAGGCTCTATCTCTTTCATGAGTAAAGGATAACAAGTAAAGATACACAGGAGGGTTTGGTTTTTTTCATTTATTATATCTGTAGCATTTTGCAAAGTTTGAACTTGGAAGGCTGTTTCTATAAGAGGAGAACTTGACAAGGGAATTACATATCCCTGTTGTAGTCTTTTCTATTTACAAACAATATCTAGTCTTTCTTCCTTTACCATAGGAGGAAACCAATAAAAAGATGTGGCCTACTTCAACCAATGTCCTGTCCAAAAGGTATGTCATTCTGGACTTCTGTTTTCAGGGATATGTCTCTGTCATTGTTTAAAATTTCCTCATTGTTCTTGTGTCCAGGACCAGGAGACAAATACAGCTCCATCACATGGGTCTATCCTCAGTTGTTTGTTTTACCAGTATCCAGGGATCCCCCTTGGATTGTGTCATTCTGCTTTAGTACACAATACTGCTGTGTTTCAGCTACCTGACTACAGAAAAAGAGTTTTATATAGCTATCTTAAAAGATTGTTGCTACCTGTCCATCATCTTCAAAGATGTTACTTTTCTGGTCACATGGCATGACTGAAAATACTTTCTTTAAGGGAAAAATAGAAAGGTCTACCACGTTCAGAATGAAAAATTTCTAATTTGTGCCCTTAACTTTGAGTATTTGTGATCCAATAACAAAATAGGAAATACATACAGAAGCAAAGGAGGGGGTTTTTAGTTGTTATTTATTTTAACAAGATAAATGGTTCATAGCTGAAAATACTGAGGCAGCAAAGAGGAGAGACTGTCAGTAGAAGTACAGGGATTATTGTTTCATAAATTTATTCTCTAGAGGTTTTAATCATAACCTGAGGTGAACAGTTCTTGACTGATCTGTGCATCTGGAGGTAATCCTGTTAAGGGTCTAGTTTCCTGCAGCTCTTACACAGTAACATTAGCAAGATGACGGTGGCCACTTCTGTCTAGCAGACTGCACTGGTTCAGTGGGTTTCTCAGGCATAGTATTTGGTTAGCTTTGTCCAGTGGAAAAAGAGACAGGAAATGACTGGAAGAAATATAGTGGTATGGTGACTGTTCAAGTGTAGTGCCCTGCATGTTTGTGCTTTGCTGTCTGTGCAGGCAATGAAATAATGATCAGATGAACACCATGCCTGCAGTTTAGATGGGAACTATTGATCTGTGTAATTTATCTTCTTGTTAATTACTGTATATTTGAAACAAATTCAGCTATGTGGGTCTCTTTAGCTCAACCACATGTGTATATTTTAACACGAGTGGAGCTAACAAATGAGTAGTCCTATAAGGTTGTGTCTCTCCCTTAAATATCTTGCCAAAGCAGAACCAAATTCCCACAGAAAAAAAAAAAAAAAATTTACTAATATCTTCATTTAAATATGTCCGCATAATGGACATGGCTACATTTCTTGAATCCTTTACTTTGATTAATTTAACTAACCAGTAAAAATTAGTCTAGAAGAAGACTCGTGTTTCTGCACCTTGTTGGACTTATAGAATAAACACTTTTTCATATTGGGAAAAAAAAAAAAAAAGAATTGTGAATAAACAGGTATATGTGTTGAAGAAATGAGTTCTTTGCCTTAGTCTTACTCACAGTGGCCATTCCCAGGTTTCCCAAGTCTCAGTAGCAATCTTTGGGGTGAGAGATGCTACCAGCTGTGGAGGAGAATTGCATTAGGGATTTCTTATGCAATTTGAATATAAACAGGTTTACAGCCTAGATGGGTTATTTTTAAGGATACTGGAACAGTTGCACATTGCCATTGTGAGCTTATCCTTTTTGAAATGTCATGGAGATTGGGAGAGGTACTCAATGACTGAAAGAAGACAAATATTTGCCACTTCTTTGAAAAAGGCAAGAAGGAAGATCTGGAGATATGAACAGGCCAGCCTCACTTCAATCTTCAGGCAAACAGTGTACATGAAAGACGTGAAGACGACTGGAAACAGAAGGTGAGTGAAAAACAACAGTTGGACAATTCGACTCACATGCTAGCGGTGAATGATTTGAAGCCAAACTAGCAGTCAGTTATCAGTGGCACCCTTTGGGATTAAAAATGTCATGGAAAGTGTTCAACAACTTTACAAACAACCCAGTCAGGGGGATGAAATGGACCCTCACCAAGTTTGAAGCATGCCAGGTTTGGAGCAGGGTGAGCAAGTCTGCCACTTAAGGTGACCTGGCTGGGCAGGAAAAATGGGCCAGCAGGAACCTCACAGAGTACCATGTGTACAAATGAATAGCTGAGGTAGGCCAATCCCATATACTGATACAGGGAGGCTAGCTAGATACCTAATGCCATTGCCAAAAAGACCCTGCTGTCCTGACAGGCGACTGATGCAATGTCATCCCAGGTGCAAGTATGTGCATCTGGAATATTATCATAGATTTTAGTAGTAATTCTAGATGGTTGTAGTGAAGTTACTGCAGATTTACAGCAGTATAAGTGAGATGAAAAGTAAGCAGTATGACATTTATGGTGGAAAGAAATAAGATTGATTACTGTGTTTTAAGATTCCTTTTACATACCTGTAAGTATCTTTGTCCATTCCCTCCTTAACCATCACAAACACATCCAAAACATTGTGAACATAATTCTAACACAGAAGAAATCAGTTCAAGTGTTGAAATAGTATAGTCATGCTGTATTAAAGTTCCTAATGCAAAAAAGAATTTTAATTCCCCAAGTCTGCAGAAATTTTGGTCTGTTTGCAAACCAGGGCCCAAGATTCTGAAATATTCAAGACCCTAAAAATCCATGATATTCTGAAGTGCTCTGCTTCACTTAAACTGAGCTGGAAAGTGAGCACTTTGGAAAATTGTGCACAAAAAAAGGGCAAAGATGAAATGAAGAGTAGTTATGACTGACCAGCACACACATAAATGATAAAGTAATTATCATAATTACAAATGCAATTAACCTTAACTTCACCCTGTGCTGCCATTGCTGTCTTGGTTATTCTTTAATTGCTTGCCTGTTATTTAGGTCAACATCTGTGAGGATAAGGAAAAAAGTAAGCTGAATAGGAAAACAAAGAACACATCATTATAATATTTTATTATAAATATGCAATTACTTGTGTACGAAGGAAAAAGAAGTTTCATACCTCTGCTAAAACCTACACTGCAAAAAGGAAAGAAACATGCATCTAAGACACAGAGGCTGAATATTTTCCATTTTCTGTTACTAAGGTTATTAAAAACCCCCCACATTTAAACTTATTGTCATTGATGCTGACCCATATCCCTGTAGGCATCAAATTCAGCATCAGCACTGGTGGTTTGCCATCTCATAGGTAAGGGCTATTTCTTACATTCTCCTGTATTCAGTTTAATTTTGTTTCACCTACTAGTCAAGCCTTTATTTAGACTTTCTTGCACAGCTAACTAAATTGTTCATGTTACTTTCTGTAGAAATGTAGATCTTTACATCTTTATTTTGCATTTACATTGTTTCATTCGGAAGGGTGAACTGAGTGATAAGTGACTTGTACTTGTCCTATCCTCAGGCTATTGTGACTTTACATTTCCCATCCATGTGTGATTAATCATATTGAAATTTTCCAAGAAGTAAGTTTGATCCCATGTCAAATAGACAAATGATGTCTTTATAAAATACTGAGCCTGTAAAGGGGAATGGTTTTTTTGGTTGGTTGGGTTGGGGTTTTTTTTGTTTGTTTGGTGTTTGGGGGCTTTTTTTTTTTTTTTGGGGGGGGGGGGGGGGTTTTGTTTTTGGGGTTTTTTTTTTTTTTTTAGTACGTTTTCTCTCTGTCTTCTACAA
>WTSP01001186.1:1175-19374 GCA_025331215.1 Actenoides lindsayi | reverse complement strand
TGCCCATGGCAGGGGGGTTGGAACTAGGTGATCTTTAAGGTCCCTTCCAACCCTGACAATTCTATGATTCTATGATTCCATGACTGTTACATTTTTTCACTGAATTCTGGGAAAACACATTCGATTTCTGCAGCACAGGGGGTAATTGTGATGAAGTGTGAGGAGAACATCAGTGACTAGGGCATGGTATTCTCTGTCATCTTCTCTAACTGCAGAACAGGCTGTGACATCAGCTGAAAGGAAAGTGCTAGTGTTGCAGTGGCAGGATTGTCACCCTGGGCTGAAAGCACCATCAAACTCAAGTGACAGCTTATTGGGGCAGATGGGAGGAACATTAAGAGTGTAGGAGCTGGGTTTAACTCTGCAACAAAGACTGTGTCCACACTAGTAGTCTAGTTTTACTCCCAGAACATGATCTCACTGACATCTTTACTGCACACATGTTAATTCATGCCCCAATCCCTACACCAATAAATCATTTGTTTTCCTGTGGAGGGAAATCTGAGCACAGTTGATAGGGCAGCTTGCTGAAGGACAAGCAACAGGTAGCCATTTGTCTGTGGTATGCACTAACTGTGGCTCATTCTGCCTTGACTCATCCTGTAAACCTCTCCCAGATGTCCTTGCACAAGCTGGCATCCATACACCATCATGCCCCCTCCCATGTCACACAGCACACACTGTCAGTATCATGCTAGAGAACCCCTCTCCAGCAGACTCTGACCCACAGCAGGCTCTCAGAGCCACAGAGGGGCTGGCAGACACCTGGATTAGGCTATGACGGGCAGCATTAAGCCAGGGCAGGGGGAACAGCAGGCAGCCCCACATCATGCAAGGGTCCCAAGGTCTCTGCCCAGTGCACTCCTCAGAAGGTGTGGATGTATTGTAAAACACAGTCCAGAAGTCTCCTAGAATGCATGGAGGATAATGTCTTAAGCCAGGTAATAGCCGTAGCAGAGAGGATGTGATACTGGACCTAATGGTCACCAACACAACTGAGCCAATCAGTGACACTAAGATTGGAGGCAGCCTGGGCTGCAGTGATCATGCACTGGTGGAGTTCACAGTCCAGAGGGATATGGTCAGGCGAGGAGTAACGTCAGGACCCTGAATTTCAGGAAAGCAAACTTCCATCTCTTCAAGGAATTAGTCAATAAGACCTGCTGAGAAGTGACCCTCAGGGACAAGGGAGCAGAACAGAGCTGGCAGATCTTTAGGGACACTTCCCACAGAACACAAAAGCTCTCGATCAGCAGGTGTAAGAAATCAGGCAAGGAAGGGAAGACATTGAGACCTTCTGGTCAGACTAAGGGGCAAGAAGGAACTGCACAGGCAGTTCAAGCAGGGACAGGTATCCTGGGAAGAGTATAGAGATGCTGCCTGGTCGTGTAGGGATGGGGTCAGGAAGGTCAAGGTGCAGCTGGAGCTGAACTTAGCAAGGGATGCAAAGAATAACAAGAATGACTTCTACAGGTATGCCAACCAGAAAAGGAAGGCCAAAGAAAGCATACGCACCTCAGTGAGCAAGACTGGCAAGTTGGTAACAACGGACAAGGAGAAGGCTGAGGTCCTCAACAACTTTTTTTCCCCTCAGTCTTCACTGGCAACCTTCCTTCCCACACTTCCTGAGTCAATGGACCACAAACCAGGGATCAGTGGGAGCAAAGTCCCTCCCACTGTAAGAGAAGATCAGGTTAGTGACCACCTGAGGAACCTGAACATGCAGAAGTATATGGGACCTGGTGGGAAGCATTCCAGAGTCCTGAGGGAATTGGCTGATGAATTGTCCCATCAACTCTCCATGATATTTGAAAAGTCTTGTCAGTCAGGTGAAGTCCCTGGTGACTGGGAAACCTCGCATCCATTTTTTTAAAGGATAGGAAGAAGGACCCTGTCAACTACTGACCTGTCAGCCTCACCTCTGTGCCTGGAAAGATCATGGAAGAGATACTCTTAGAAGTTCTGATAAGGCACGTAATGGACAGGGAGGTGATTCAAGACAGCCAGCATAGCTTCCCCAAGGGCAAGTCCTGCCTAACCAACTTAGTGGCATTCAGTGATGAAGTGACTACATCAGTGGACAAGGGAAGAGCTATGGATGTTGTCTAGCTGGACTTCTGTAGGGCTTTTGACTCACTCCCCCAGAACATCCATCTAAATTGGAGAGATATGAATTTGATGGGTGGGCCGTTCGGTGAACGAGGAATTGGGTGGATGGTCACATCCAAAGAATAGTGGTCAATAGCTCAATGTCCAGATGGAGATCAGTGATAAGTGGTGTCCCCCAGGGGTCCGTCCTGGGACCAGTGCTGTTCAATATCTTCATCAATGACATAGACAATAGGATTGAATACACCCTCAGCAAGTTTACAGATGACACCAAGCTGATTGGTGCAGTTGACACACCAGAAGGATGAGATGCCATCCAGAGCATAGACAAGCTTTAGAAGTGGGCCTATGTAAACCTTCTGAGGTTCAAGGCCAAATGCAAGGTGCTGCATCATTTTTTACAGTGAGGGTGGTAAAACACTGGCACAGGCTGCCCAGAAAGGTAGTAGGTGCCCGATCCCTGGAAACATTCAAGTTCAGGTTGGACGGGGCTCTTAGCAACTTATCTAGTTGAAGATTTCCCTGCTCACTGTAAAGGGGTTAGAGTAGATGATCTCTAGAGGTCCCTTCCAGCCTAAACCATTGTATGACAGTCTCTATCTATGCATTTTATTTTATGCTATTTTTCTAATTGAAAATAAATACAACTGTAAGACAAAGGACAAACAAAACTTTGCCAAGGAAAAGTCACACATTGTCCTGTGTCACAAGGGTCAAGATCCTACTGTGGAGCATTGAAAAAAGAGGTGTGAACCCACCCAATAAGGTGCTTTGTGAGATCCCCTGTGAATTCAGTGGAGGGAAGGGGGCTGACCTCCAAAGACTGCATGTTGCAAAGGCAGTTGCCCAGAGCTTCCTCAGAAACAGAGGTCTGTCTGAGCTCCTCAACACATCTGCAGGCAGCAGGGTCCAGCTCTGCACTGCCCATGAACCACCTCATTCTGCTCAGTTCAAGAGTGCCCAGCTGACTTTGGTGAAGTTGATGAAGAGGCCTCCTTCGGATGACACCACCCAAACAAGAAATGAAACATCAGAGTCAAAGAACATTGATTCTGAAGCACGGGCAAAAGCACTCTCTCTCCCACAGGGATCAGAGATGCTGACAAGGTCTGAACTTATAGCACCTGAAAGGCAGCCCACTCATATTAAATACTTAGGTCACCTCGGTGGGCACATTCTTCCTCCATCTTGCTGATACTGGAAGAGAAGTACTTGGTTCCCAGAAGGAGGGTAGACAAGAAGGAAAAAGACTTTAGCTTCATGATTAGGCTCTGATTGAGGAGTAGGCAGTCGTGGTAAAAATGGTTTTGTTTATTTTTGAGACAGAAAGTGAACTCATCTTCCAAGACTGAGGTGGCATTTAGATCCCTTTGAATGCAACTAGATCACAAAGCATCCCAGGCAAGGGATTAGTCGCCAAAATGTCTAGACTTGGGATTTCTGAAGGTATTTGAAAGCTAACTTTGGGCACCTAACAAACTCAGGCTGAACAGTGAGGCACCCACTGTTTTGGGCAGTTAATGAGGAACAGAGGAAAAATACCCTTGGACAACCCAAGATGTTGTCTAAAGCATTAGGTGACAGTCACTGAAGAGCACTGTTGTGATTAGTTCTTTAAACTCTGATCATCTCTCAGTCTAAAACAAATATATCCCTTGACATTACTTGGTGACTTCAAGAACTTAATCAAATATAGCATTCGTACCAGTGCTTGTGTTGTATTGACACGGTATTTATGATGCCATTGCAGAATAGTTGCCATTGTAATATATGATCTGAAAACTGGCAACAGATGTCTGAGTAAAAAATAACTGGCTATGTCCAAATGTGGTAGTAGCACAAGCTGTTTTCAAGTAATTTTAAGCTAACATATTTAAGATAGATTTTTTTTTTCCCCTGAAATCTTGAAGTGGAATTTTATACCATTGGTATTAGCACTATACTGTAAACTTTCCCATTTTCATTGCTGTATATAGAGAGAGGTTTCCTATTAATGAACTAAAAAAGATGCATTGCAGTTCTTTCTATTCCAGATAAGGGGATGACAAGTTTATACAAATACAGAAGGGGAGACCAGTGCACTCTGTATCAAGGTCAAAATAAGTGGTATCATCATTTCAGAAGTGTTGATCATTTTAAACATGTTTTACAATGTTGTTAATTTTTCCTAAATATGTAGCTCCTACTATTGTTGTGCTATACTACTCACGTACAACAAAGCCAAAAGCCTCATAAAGGCCTAGAAATAATATAAGAATTTCTTAAATAACTGTGAGTCAGATTTTCCATCTATGCAGACCTTTGGCTATTAACGGCGTTTCACAGGCTGTAATCCAGAAGATTATTAGACTTAGTCATATTTACAAGACACCATACAAGAGAAAATACAGTCAATAACATGAGGCTGTTGGCTAACACATTTCCTTGAAACTTTAAAGGTATCCAACTCTGAAAATGAAGCTGCTGAGCCGAAATTGAAAATGAAATGGGAAGACTCCAAAAGCAACAACTGATGAAAGCAGAAATTGAACTTTCATCACAGAATCACAGCATGTTAGCAGTTGGAAGGGGCCTCCAAAGATCATCAAGTCCAACCCTCCTGCCAGAGCAGGACAAAACTAGAGCAGATCACACAGAAATGTATCCAGACAGGTCTTGAAAGTCTCCACAGAAGGAGACTCCACAACCTCTCTGGGGAGTCTGTTCCAGTGCTCTACAACCCTTACAGTGAAGAAGTACCTCCTCATGTTGAGGTGGAACTTCCTGTACTCAAACTTGAATCCATTGCCCCTCATCCTATCACAAGGCACAAGTAAAAAGAGGTTGTCCCTGCCTTCTTGACTCCCAGACCTCATGTATTTATAGACATTAATTAGATCCCCTCTCAGTCTTCTCCTCTCCAGACTAAAAAGCCCCAGGTCTCAAAGACTTTCTTCATAAGGCAGGTGTTCCAGCCCCTTAATCATCCTTGTAGCCTCTGTTGGACTCTCTCAAGTAGATCTCTTCCTGCTGAACTGGGGAGCCCAGATCTGGATGTAATACTCCAGTTGAGGTCTCACTAGGGCAGAGTAGAAGGGAAGGAGAACCTCCCTTGATCTGCTGGACGCACTCTTCTTAATGCACCAACTTTTATCTAAACTTAGATTTAAAATCAATCTAGACATTTTAATAATCTAAATTCTCCTTTTCTGCTGACTTTTCACAAATACTCAGAAAAGCAAAACACTCTGTGGTTTCCCTGTGTATAATCCAGTTCAGGCTCACGGATGTAGTATATCTCAGGAGGCAAGACCACTTATCCACTCTCTCAGTTTTTCCCAGAAACAGTTTCACAGTAAGACCTAGTCTGCTGTGCCAAAGAAGTACCCTGTTCATCTTTAAGCCAAAGAAATCTGAGGAATAGCATCAGGTTTTCTTCTCTCGTATCATATGCTATTTTAAACACCCTCTAAAACATGAATGAACTATAAAATGAAGCCATGCTTCATTTGCCTTTCAGAATCTGCTGGATGCTCACCAGCTTGTGCAGGAATGCAACTTTTGAATACCAATTGCAGTCTCTGAGGAAGACAGTCACAGGGAGCTGTCTGCCAGGCTTAGGTTGGACCCTGTGCACCCTTTTAGGTGTCAGGCTGGCATCGACACTTCAATTCTTGAGAGGTCTGCAGAGGATACTCATCACTGCACTCCTTTGACTAACTGATGCAGGGTTATCACCACTAAAAGAACCACAAGTCTAGGTTTAAATGAAGGTCCTTGCTTGTAGGTTTTCTTTCTTGGACATATATTGGGATGTATTGCTCTTAGCAGTACATACCATGTTGTTTTCCTGCCCTGATTTTGAAGACCCTTACAGATCCTTGAAGGCACTGGAAGAAAGACTTCATAGGCGATAGACATGTCATGGGGTGAGACACGTGCACTGAAGAATGGGTCAGGTAGGTGAAGCAACGGTGAAACAGAAGTTTCAGAAACACAAAATACATAACTACCAGAGTAATAGGCATGTAGTAACTGAAAAGAAAACATCATAGTATGGAATATAATATCTTGTTGTTGGAAAGGACTATTTTAGTCTCAGAAAACATTGACAAGTTGGACTACGAGAACTACAGCAGTGTTTGTAAAATCTGACCCATTAACTGGTGATCAAGGTGGAGAGGCCAAGCTTTATTTCTAGGGAGCCCCAGCACATTAGCCCAGTAAAATGGACTGATGGGCTATAATAGAGACTGCTGGGGGGTGGGGGGTACTTAGCAGAAAATAAAGGCATCAGCATTCTGTCATGCAGCAGATGTCAGGAGAAGTTGAACCTCAGAATACATTGTAAGATAACAGAAAAAGCAGTGATTATGCAGGTAAAATAGAAATAGCAGAAAGTTCTGAACTTTGTTCTTCTACCTGAGAACAGAGCAAAGAAATATTTGAGAATAACAATTTTTTTGCAATACTAATGAATGAGAATGAATATTAAATGTGTCCCAAGTTTGCAACTACACTTTGTGGAGTCCTAGGAACAGCACATCAGAAAACAAACAAACAAACAAACAAACAAAACAAACCACATCTTAAAATCTGAAATATTAATTGTAGCTGCTGACTTTAAAAAACATCTCTTTTTCTGCAGGAATCAAAGGCCCAGGAATCTTGAACTTCCAATATCACATATTAAGCTTGAACTGGGTAGATTTGTGCCTCTCTACAAAGAAAAGGGGATCCTATTTTCTAGTGAGAAAGCAGAAAGTAATTAATAATCCTGCCCCTCATTTATTAGTTTCACTCACCAGTAATGGACAAGAAACAACCCAATGTGACTTGGGGAACTAGTTAGTCTGGGAGAGCAGCAAGCATGAATAGTGAAGGCACAGATCCAATTTGCAATAGGATGAAATCGGCTGAAATATGTTCCCAGAAAGTATTTCTTGAATACTTATAAATAACAACAAAATACAAAAAACCCTAAACTGTTCCAATCAGTTTGTTAAATAATAATAGCCCATCATTTGGTGAACATACTGTTTGCCATCAACTGTTTGTCCATCCCTCCTGCTGATGGGAGAGAACTCCAGCTGAGTGGACAGATGTTTCTTTCTGCTACCTTTGACAACACTTGGGTCCATAGTCCTTGACCAGAGGAACTAATTAAGTAATAAAATCAGCTCTTTGTAACACAGGAAGAAAGAAAGGGTGGAACCACTGAAGAACTTGAGGCACTGATTAACTCACAAGTGTTTCCTGTATAATGCAAATCATTTATGCTTAATGCTCTCTGAGAGTAATAAAACAGAACCATAAGCATAAAAACAGTAACATGAATCATATATGAATTCTGCAGGATTCTAGGGCATTTTTCTTTCTTCATGAATTATTCAGTCTCTAAGAAGAATTGTTTTAACTTCTTATTTGTTAATTCTTATAATTTGATTCTATACATTGCAACTGAACTTAGCCGTCAGGTTATTTGTACTGTGGGGAATGGAGAAATAAAATTAAGAAAATAGCTCTCCTGAAGTACCAAAATGTGGAAAGCTTGCCAGAATTAGAACAAATACAGAATATGATCAGCCTAATATTAAATGAACACTAACTGTATCTTTCCTCTGCCTATTAAACTACTAATTGATGTACTACTGGTGAATAAAAGGGCTGGTATTTCAGCCATGAACTCACTTCATCACTGCAGTTTACTGAGAGCCCCAAGCTGCTGAGCTCATTACAGATCCCTTCGCTGAACTGGCTTTACAGGCAATTTTGTGAAGGGCAGCATCAGAGCTAGCCCACTGATTGGGACTCCATTGGCTCAGCGGGGCTCCAAGAGTTCAGGGGAGAGAGCACAGCATTGAGCTAAAAATATGTCTTTGCCTCTGTAGTGCCAGGAAGATTGCCTGGCTGTGCTAATTGGGAGGGACCTAGAGATCTGGGTGGTATTTTAGGCTAATCTCGAGGTGGGACCTCTGCAGCATGTATGTGGCTCTGAATATAATCTCCTTCGGCACTGTCATTTATACCATTGCAGGCATTTACAATCAGAACCATCCTTGATTGACTCATGGCTGTTGCTGCACCCTAGACTCATCTTGGAGGGGGTGGGGGGGGTAAGGGAAGGTGAAATGGCTGTGCACTGAACTGACTTATGAAACCCTGTGGCATTGAAGTTGTAAAATGGGAGAAATTATCCTGACAGGACCAGGATTTAGGATGACTGCACAGATACATAGTCCTCCCGAGAAACTGACTGTGGAGCTGCACAACAGAGAGGGTTTCCTTAAACCCCCTCTCATCAGGATTTATTTTTCAGTCCTGCCTTCTTTCTCCCTGTAGTCTCCTTTTTAATTCTCTGAACAAACCGTGTAGCCCTGATCTCATCTGTTCCCTATCTTACCTCTACTTAAAGCACAACCCCCCTGTGTTCACAAACGGGTGATCAGAAGCGTCTGTGTTTCTGCTCATCCCACATGGACTTGGTAAGGCAGAAGGGAAAAGAGAAGAGAGAAAAACAGGAGGAGTGCAAGAAACAAAAAGCCTGACAGAAATGACTAGAAGAAAAACTCTCTCACAGGAATACTAAGCAACTGAGCGTTTTTGCTTAAATAACACATTGAAGTGTTTGTTTGTTTGTTTGTTTGTTTTAACAGATATACAATATTACAGAGATACCACTTGCTTTAGTGGTAGAACATATTTCAGCAAAACAGAGAAAAGTAGAATATTTCACTCCTCCATATTTGACAGGATATTTTTTTTGTTGTTGTTAGAGCAACTTCATAAAATACCAATGTGATTGGGTGAGATATGCCAAATGCTATTTGCATGAAATATTGGTGTCATAGACCAATCCACCAACTGTCAATTACTGACTGAAATACCTAAAATAAGTTTTGTAAGACTCTTCACATGATATAGTAACATTTTCACAAAGCACTTTCACTGGAGATCTTATTGCAGATATGAATTGTAACAACATAATTTTCCAAAGAAAATACAATTACAGCAAAGGTAAATGTGTTACTTTTGCCACCAAGGAAAGTTCTTTATAAACCTTACTGAGCTCATTGCTTTGCATAGCACCAGTCCTCCAACTGTGTTTCTGCAGTGACCTTAACATTGGACACAAATTTTAGGCAACCTTCCAAGAGCAAGATGAAGAATGGTGCCTTCATCCAAAGCAACACAGAAAATTTTAGAATGTGAAACCACATTTACAAATAAATAAAAGGAGGAGCTTTCTAGGTTATGAAAGGGCACCACTTGTCAGGCTTCTACACCTATATTTAGAAACCCAAACAAAGACACTGACGTTTCTAAGTGCCAAAGGCACAAATACCTTTTATTTTCCTATTAAGGCCCTGTTCCTAAAGCTCTAATTCTGAAGTACCAGCTAATACGCCACCTTTTTTATACAGCTGTTGCTATTTATTTCTAATGTCTTTATGACTAATATAATTCTAACAGAGAATTTAACACAAGCCACTACTCCAGATTTAAAATAGTCTAAATTCTGCGTAACTGCTTGCTATAAACACCTTGCTATCAACCTAGAGGATGTTGGAAAGATTTCAGAGGAAAGCAAGTAGCAGAGTTAAAAGACTTGAAAGCATTGTTGACAGTGTATGTAGAAGAAAGGGAAGGTACTCAGTCTACATAAATCATATTAAAGCCTAGGTTAAGGGGTGACTTCATCACATAAGCATCTATATGGGGACAGAAGAATGGCTGTAAAGGACTCCTCAGGCTAGCAGACAAAGTAATACATGATACACAGCACCTGGAAGTTCAAGCTAAACAAATTTTGACTAAAAAAAACCCACCTAAATGGTTAATCGCAATGGCAACTAAGCACTGAAATTGTCTACTGAAGGCTGTGGTGGATTTTTCATCCTTAAAAATTCTCCAAATAAAACACGTTTCTAAAATATGCTCCAGTTTAACCACAGGCTTTTGATTTGAAAGAGGAATTAATTCAGGAAAGATCAGAGGAATTCACAGACCTAACACCTATAGTACTTGCTACATCAATAAAATGTAATACATAACACAGCAGCGGGCCAATCGTTCCATTTTACTGCTCAGCTAATTCTATCCTGAGAGTCGTTGGCAATACTTTATCCGAGGTTTTGCACAAAACCATCACTGATGCAGAACAACAGAAAAGAATTGCAGGGTTTCAGATCTACAGTAGTCAATGAGAAAGAGTACAGTTGACTTAAGTGGGATTTGGTCCAGGGTCTTATTCAGGATTTGAGAAAAGAGAAACAATTTTGTTTTCTGGCCTTATGTGTAAATGAGTAAAGGCTTAGAATCTTTCTAAGTACCATGGGTTTTACTCTGTCAGCCAGGTAAATTTTCTGTGATCTGCCAGCTATAAAGTTGGGGATAAACTTACCTTGGGATTTCAGCAGAAGAGATTCAGCCCAATCATCAAAGCTAAAAGTTATTTTGTCTCTAGGAAACTATTTTTGGATTAAGTGTACAAAATAAGTCCTAGAATTTACTTTAAAATATTAAAAATAATGTACTCATTCTTTACTAAATGAGGTACAGAATGGACTTTTGCTTCCATATCTGTTTCCCTGGTCACATACAATGATCCATCAACTTCAAAATTTTGAATATTTCATACTTTTGATTGAGTTTTGCTCTGAACTCCAAGTAATTAATAATTAGTAATCATAGACTGAAATTTCTGGGCTCTGTAAATACATATCAGTATGCGAAATTAAGGAAAGGGGGGAAAAAAATCACACATTTAAAAGCAAGATCTCACATGTTCTTTGATTCCACTGACACTATAAACTCTCCTTTTACTGACAAATTCAGAATTTTTTAGATTTCACAGTGTCAACTTTTCCTAGCACAGGGAGACAATCTGCATTCATACATTGAATGACCTGATAAATTCTCTTTTAAAGTCATGCTAAAGTGAGATCTGGACAATAAATTTGAAAGATGCCTAGAATATAGCAGTAGAAAATAGCATCTTGAATGTATTAGCACGTACAAAAGATCGCTTTTTAAAACCACTTCATTGTCTGCTTATAGGCCCCTGGTGGAATCTAGATGCAAGAGGCATCTTTTATTAATGTTTTCTAGAACAATAAAAAATATAAAGCTCAGTATCTGTTTTGCCACTGGGTCCTGCATTTTTTACCCACCTGAAACTCCCATGGCGTATGGAATGCCCAAGAAAGATGGGAAGGAGACATAAATATTAAGTGATTGTATAATGGTGAGCATGCCGCAGTTCATCTGCACTGGTGAAGGCAAGACCTGCACATTAAGTTCCCACTCCTGTGAGTTATGGCTCATTTGCTCATTAGTGAAGTGACTAATCCAGTAGTGAAGAGGATGTCTAGTGAAAATAAATTGCATTATACTACTGACTGCTGTGATGGATTCTTTATATGCTCTTTGTGTTATCGTTCAGAGGACCCCTTTTACCCAATCCTTGATGTTGCAGCCATGTTATAAGGAATTTTATCAGAGCAAACAGGAGTCTCCGTAAGGCAAGAAACAATAGCCCAAGCAGGAAATAAATAATAACTAGATAACCAGGAAACAGCACTAACACAATAGATGTTCAGTCATTAGTTTAAACTGTCACATTTGTCCTGAAATGATCAGAACAACCACAGTGCGGCTGCAACGGCAAAGTTTGCAATAAATCCACACTTACACATTTTGAAGGCCACTTCGGGAGGGTTAGAGGAACAAACAGGGAAATCGGGGGCTAAACTTGACACTGAAAGTAGGTGAGCTAGAAAACTTTTTCAAGCACTTAAAACACTTACAATTTTCAAAGCATTTACTGTTGAAAAGAAACATTGCTTCACTTACCCACCATTTATAATGACCTAACGTTAGTATGATAATCTAGATAGGACGCTTAATTATGATAGTGTTTCTTTCCCCATGTATTGTCTTCCCAGACATGGTTTAATGAGGCAAATCTGTTCTGCCTTTTTGGTTTACTTTAGTGGTATGAGATAGTTTCCTCGTATGGAAATACCATTCTTCCACTGCCTGACCACTCATAAGATCCTATTGATTATAGATCATTTAACCAAACTACATCAACACTGGCTATTCAGACTAATAATATTTACGGAAACACTGTGAACTCTGAAAATTAAAATCTCTTCTGACAAGAATTTGTTATAATTCAACCTGTTACATGCATACAGGATGAAGAAAAGTGATGGGTAGATGCAAGTTTGCTTTGTTTACCTATCAATGCTTACCAACACATAAGAATTTTGCATCATGCTTGTAGCATTCTGACTGTTTCTTCCACCTTGATTTCTCTTTTATACCTTTTCTGTTGGAGACGCTTAAAAACAATGTTAATGGTTTGTAAGTAAAACAACCTCTAACAGTAAGCAGTGCAGTTCTACTTGCTTCACATTGCAGCTCTCAGAGTTACAGCTAAGTTTAATTGGAGCTAATCTGAGTCATCACCAAAAAAAAAAAGAAACACTTTTTTTTTCCCCACTACACATTGCCATACAAAGCAGAGAGAGATGTGAGTTTTTAATTGTCATTGTTTATGACTGCCTTTGGTAAGACTTGCTGAATTTCTAATTATGCACTTCACAACTGGAACAGGATCCATATATTACTGCATAAAAAGTCTCCTTTGATCGCTTTCTTCCAAGTTATGTAGCAGCCTCAATCAGTGAAGGCTTGGGATCGATTTCCTGACATTTATTCAACAACCATTATTTAAATTATCTTGCTTGTTTTAATTAATTTGTCATACATTGTATTTTACGGTAGATTCTCCTTTCTTTTGTTATTTGCATAAAAATTGCAATACTCTGTTGCCATAAATAAGGCAATGAACACATATATGTAGAAGTAGAGTGTAGTTTACCCCAAAATCCAAGAAGAGCAGAAATTTACTGAAAAGTGCAAATTCTTATTTTTCTATCAAATTGTATTTGTAAGAAATATTTTTTAAAAGCTTTGCTATAAAAAGTAACCCCAAGTATCTCTGTTTAATCATTTCTCAGTCATTACACATTAATCTAATTTCATGGGAAGGGAAAGATGTAGTAAAAACAGCTTTTCTCAGCCTAGTGGAGTGAGGCACAGTGGTGTAAAAGGCCTTAATCCACGGCCCACTTGAAGTCATTACAGTGACATCACTTAACCTTGGATCAGGGCTTGAGCGAAGGATATATTGAAATTTAAACAGATGTGAGATCAGAATCTAGCTCAATATACAGAGACTGTATCAATTTCACTGAAATGTCTTCATTTTAGCTGGATTAAAGAACAGTTTTATCATTCTGCATCTGTATCTGTAATACAACAAGTTGCTTTTCTGAAGAAATCTGAGTAACTGACGATTTAGTCCCAAAAACTATTTTCTTTCACATTTTCATCAAAGCTATTGTTCCATTTAGGAAAACAAAAACAAAACCAGAAAAAACCAACCTGCCCCAAACAGGGGTTTTTAATAGTATTTTTATAGCTTGGAAATGGCAGAGAATTCTACTCTGAAAAGTGAAACAGAAAAAGAAACCACAAATGGAATAAAAATGCATGAAGCTTTTCCTTTCCACAGTGTAGACATTACACAATAACCAACAGTAATTTAAATTTCATCATTATCATGCATTTGTAGGGTTTCTTCAAAAGTTAAGTTGATAGTTAATTTAAGATTGCTGACTTAGATCACAATACAGTAATTATGCAAAATTAAAGTAAAAATTGAAAGAAAATTAATCAAGTAATACAATACATTGTGTATCACTTTTTCCATGGGCGATTCCATTGATAATCCTACAGTGCATGAATTATCAGGGAGAAAAAACCACTTTGATTATACAACCCTGTTACAAAACTATGTTTGAATTAGGGTGGCAATGCAATAGGTGCTCGTTTTCATGGAAAATACTGAGTTTTTTACATCTGCTATGCAGTTGTATTTTTACATCCATTTTATTGTAGCAGTGAAAATAGCAAAGGTTTTGGGGACTGCAGGTTGGCTAACAGTGCTCTAGTGGTTCAGAGGAGAATGGCTTGTTACACTTCACTTCCTTAAAATACATGTCTCATGGTAAAATAATTATTTGAAAGATTAGAACAAGCCCCGGGTAAAAAGAGTTAACACAAACATTTCCAGGTAATTTTTTTCCTTATCTGAGCACAAGGTGAAATGAAACACAGAAAGAGGAAAAGAAGACACTGTATTTGAGAAGAAGGGGTGTTCTTGTCCCTTGTCGGCATCACCACTCTCCTGTAATTTTTAATTTCATAACTTGGGGGTTTGATCATTTTTCATGAGGGTGAATTGTTCACCTATCCCTTCCACATAATTTTAAATGGAAACTGGAAGAATAAGAAAAACAAGACCAAAAAAAAATCTAAACCCTATATGCTCCATTTTCTGAATATATGGTTTTCTCCCCCCTGTGTGTGCATGTGCCAGATGGCACTATACTGGGTTGGATGATAATAAACATGAAAAATACAGTCAGTGCACGAGCATAGATAACTGTGGCTGAATGTACCAGGGCTGGGACTGGTCAGGCGAAGGGACAGAAGTTCCAGCTGTGAGAGAAAAACAGAGTTCAGCTCCTCAAGGGAGGTGCTGCTCTCGCTTCCAGTTAGCTCCCATTGGCAGGGGGACATGGAGCCACTGGGGAAGGAGGTTGTCCTCGGTTATCCCAGCACCCTGCCCAAGGGACAGATCTGGAGCCACTTCCCTCCTGGCAGAGTCAAGCCCATTAACCTGATAGGAACTTGTTTGGTGCTATGGAGGGACAGTGGGCCCAAGCACAGGGTAGCTAACCCAGCTCTGGGCTCCCATCCCTGGTGTGTGAAGCCAGCAGACTGCTGAGAAGGAGTGAGGTCTGGATGGCAACCTGAGCTGGGAATAGGGATGCCAAGGGAGAGGGACATGTCTGGGTCAAGGGCAGTGAGATGACCTTTTAGGCCCCTCTCCCCATCCATGGCCTAGGCCCTGAGGATGTCATCTACCCCACCAACAAGTGTGAGTTGCAGTGCCCACAGAGGAGACCCTCACCTCTTATGTAGCCCCATGGCAACACCTCCACAGGAGGCGTGAGGAGCAGTTGCTCCTCTTTGAAAGCTGCTGCATCCTCCTCCTTCACAAGCTCTTTCTGGAAGTATTTTACCAGAGATCCAGATGGAGATGCACCCACTTACAGCAACAGGGCATTTGGGCCCTGGCCATGTGCACTGCTGTTGTTGTCCATGTTTCTGCAAGGTTTCTGCATTCAGGCTAGCAAGTAAGGGGCCAGAAGAGTACCTGAAATATGCCAAGGACCTCCTAGGACACAGATTTTGGTGGATCCTTTTTTCATGTAGGTAAAGTTTTAAGGTGGTGAACGGACAGGGTAAAGAGTGTTGGGGGCATCTGCTAACAAGTACCTGGCAGGGAAGGGGGCTTACAGCACATACAATCTCTGTTGAAACATTTGTATAAATTAGGTAGCAGTCTGAGTTCCTGCTGTTACTCATTTGACCAAAAGACTGATACAGTTGAAAACTGTTTTTCTTTTAACCCTGTACTTGTCCTTGGAAAACTCTCTTTGGCTAGGGGAAAGAAACTTCCAGGCAGAAGATGAAATGGCACCCATGCAGTAATTTATTTGCCCCATTCACTTCAACCTCTCTTTGCTTTTGTTTGTTACTCTCATCTTCTTTCTTTTTTATCAACATCCTGCATTCTGAAAGGGGCAAACTTAAATTTAGGAAGCTAATCAAATTGCAGTGGATAACTATTTAGTTTGAAATAATTCCATTCTTTGCTTCCTTTGTAATTTATGTGATGTTATTACAAAATACATTATCCAAGCAAAATGGAAAGAGACAGTTTATGGAGCAGGAAAGAAACACCGAATTATTCTTGGTCCTGCAAAGAATGTAATTAAGAGTTTCTTAGCTCAGCTCTCTTAGTCTGATGAAACTTTCTTCTCCGTTCCTGTGTGAACACTAAACATGGTCCACATTCAAGGGTGACCACCAAAATGTCTGAGTGCTCCATCTGTGAGTTAAGCATTATCTATCTCTGTAGGCTTTCTGTAATAAGGCTGTTGTTGCAGAAGAAGTTTTGCATTCACTAATTCCTGCAAGAGATGAAGAGAAGGGAAGAGTAACCCTTAACGTTTTAAAATACCAGTGGCACAGATCTTTGCTCCTTGAGCACAGGCTCCTGACATGAGGGTGGAAGAGAGGGGAGTTTCTTCTGCTCACCACGTGGTGATCACAATGTCACCTACAGACAAAAGAAAAGGAAAAGAAACGGTAAGTGAAACTTGGGCAATGATTTAGGTCCTTGAAAATGCACATTAATCATCCAACAGCCCTCAGCTTTACTACAGTGAAAGTTTATTTCTCATGGCGGAGCTAACTTTGGGACCAGAGCTGGGAAGTAGAGCTGGAGCAGAGCTGGCAGCAATATTTAGAAGTGGCAACCGCATGTGTGTACTAAGAAACTTGAGTATTCCAAACAGCTCCTAAAGGACATATAAATACCCAGTTTAGTTGCCAGTTTAATCACTCGCAAAGACACTGCTTCTTTTAAAGCCCCACATATCTAAAGTTTTGGAAGTGATTGTGAATAAAGAATTCACTGACTGCTCACAGGGACGTTTCCTCGGTGCTAGCTCATTAAGAGTGCCTGAAAACGACCCGACAGCCAGTCGGTTAAATGCAACCTAAATCAGCATCCAATTCGACTCTAAAAACAATAAGAAAGGTGAGGCATTCAACAAAAGGTTGCAAAAGGCGTTTAGCATCAGTTGCACCACAGTTATTAGGAGCACAGGGAAAGGGACTGAAGGATGTGAACAGGCAATGTGGCTGGGATCACAGTCCGCAGTTGTGATTGGGTTTTTTCTTTTTTCCTTCTTTTTTTTTCTTCTTTTTTTTTTTTTTCTTTTCTTTTTTTTTTTTTTTTTTTGGGGGGTGGGGTGTGACTTGGAAAGATGTCACGGCAAAGTGAGATCTTTGCAGAGGGCTGCTCATGCATTCAGACTGTAGAGTTTTCAAAATGTGATGTTTTGCAACGATGACATTAGAGTAGCAACCAAGGGTCCGAGACAGCAACGCCTGCTGCAGCTGGGCTTCGCTTTGAAATGCCCAAGACAATGGGAGCCAGTGTTCTCCATCGCTTCGCCTTTCCATTCCATTTGCATAGTCTGTTCTGCCTGATTGACCAGCTTGGGCTGTCCAAGGGACCAGCATTGTTCACAGATCACTTCAAGATGGCACAGATGACAAGATTCAGGTGAGAGATGAACTGGGATGATTCTCAAATGCCATAAGAAAAAGCTACCCTGGGAACTTTTACCACAAGACAACTAGTTCGAGAACTGAAGCAATCAAAGGATTTTTTTATTATTATTTATTTATGAAACTGGTCGTATTTGGAAATACGCTGCTTTGACACACAAACTAGTAACAGGAAGTTTGTGTGTTTTGTTGAGGTATTTTGTTTGGCTTGTGTTGCGGGGTTGGGGGGGAGTGGTGTTTTGGGGGGGTTGTTTGTTTGTTTGTTTGTTTGTTTTTTTCCATCCCAGATCTCACCTTCCCCGGGACAAAATGGGAGCCGTGCCACTGGAAACCTTTGTGAATCAAAGTTTGTTCACTAAAAATCGTAAGACGACAATAAATAAAGCTCATCATACAGGCGACTTTTGAAATTCCTTGGTGCCAGCTCCGTAACTAAGTGCCAGGATTAATTAGTTAATGTTCATAAAGAGCTTTCAACGTGGAAAACCCTCCTAGAAATGCAAAACTGCAAGAGAGCTGCTGGCCAGCGCCGCACAAGGCGGGCGGGACTGCGATGTTTCCAGCCTGGGTGCTGGGCTGGGAGCGGCGGGGAGCGAGGGGAGGCTACAGCATGCCTCGCGTTCCCCGGAGAAATTATTGCAAGCTCTCTGCTGGCCCAAATTCCCGAAAAAATGTCATGGTTTAGCCTCTTCTTTTTTTTTTTCCTTGTTTTTTTTTTTTCCTCCCCCCCCCCCCCCCTCCACACCCCCCCGCTCCCCATCCCCCCATCCCCCCCCCCACGCCCAGCAACGCACCGCGACTCTCAGGCTTACAATATCCTACTCCC
>WTSP01001185.1:11324-56594 GCA_025331215.1 Actenoides lindsayi | reverse complement strand
GAGTAGAGGGGGAGGAGAACCTCTCTTGACCTACTAACCACACCCCTTCTAATACACCCCAGGATGCCATTGGCCTTGTTGGCCACGAGGGCACACTGCTGGCTCATGGTCATCCTGCTGTCCACCAGGACCCCCAGGTCCCTTTCCCTCATGCTACTCTCTAACAAGTTAATCCCCAACCTATACTGGTACTTGGGGTTCTTCTTTTCCAGATGCCATGGTCTGAGTTTTTCATAGATAATCAAGTGTTGTATGCAAAATATATCTTTCACTTCTGTCTTTTTTTTTTTTTTTTCCCTTGGCACTCTCATTTGAGGCAGGATGATGGGTACTAAAGTATAAAGTAAGAGACGTGGTTGCTTTTTATTTCAGTTTCATTATGCAGGGAGGCACAATTATGAAACTGAACTGGCTGCCTGCACTTTGTATATTAGCTAAGATAGGATAAATCAGGACATTGTTAGATGGTCCTAGATGTGATTGTCAGGGCAGGTGATTTTCAGGTGAAGACACCTGCCTTCCCCAGTCCTGACACAACCTTTACAGACCTACATTTGCTAGGTAGTATGGCTGGTTCTCTGGCTTCTTCAGTGGATTTTGGCTGGGTGGCCAAGTTCTGTGAAGGAACCATTTTTCTATGGCGAGTAAATGTAATGGTGTTATAGTTCAGAGACTGGCTTGTAGGATGCGTTCTGAGTCCTGTGTGTATTGTACTTTGGACAACCAGTATAAATATTTACAGATTGTGTTTCCTTCTAATTCTCCAAATGGCCTTCTTCATGAGAGAGAGAACTGGGTATTACTTGCTTCCCATGCAATCAGCAGGATATGAACTGGATTTTGACCCAGTGATGATTGAGCCCGACAGATTCAGAGGTTTATGGACAACCACGACGTGACCTTCAGCTAAAGAGAGAGCTGGAGAACTACCACTGTGTCACATAATGCAGCACTGCAGGCTGCATTGATTGGTGCTGGTAGGAAGGCTTAATTTGCTGGTAAATATGTGCTTGAGTTAGCAAAGCCAGCATTGGGGGAATAAAGGGAATATTATTTTTGTTTTTAGAGACTTCGTGTTTCATCTGGAGTTAATGAAAGTCAATAAATGTTGAATCTATTTAGTGAATCTCTTCTCAGGGACAGAAATTGTGTCTTCTAAGTCGATTAGAAATGTTCTGTGTATATTCTCAGTGGTTGTGTTCTTGTTGCCTCAGGGTGGGGATTACTACAGTTTCTGTACATAAATAAATAGGCAGGTGTGGCTGTGCAGCACTTGGTGGTTTGGTCAGGCTTCCCCTTGGGCTGGATGACGAGCACAAATGAGCAGGAAAGGTTTTGCTTGGGTAAATAACCCTTGGTCTTCTGAGCTTCCTGGGCAGCATCCTTACAGTACTGACTTCTGCTCTCTGAGCAGAAATAGATTGAAATCATCCAATGATTTCTACAGCCACACAAGCATCACACCTGATTGTATCAGGTTTTGACCACTGTGAAACTGGACCAGATTTCGATCGGTCATGTGGACCTGCAATGTTATCAGTCATACTACAATCCCTGGAAATCACTCGTTGCCCCAGACAGCTTTACCCAGTTCTCTCCACATCTTTGCAAGTGCTTTCCCTTTGTTTAATTTTAGTTTGTATCCTAATAGTAGCTGTCATTAAATTTTGTGTAATTTATTTTTTCATGCTATCTTTGTTTCTTTATCTCTGCTACAGCTGTCTTTTTGTCATCATAAAATGATCAAGTAGGTTGTCACTTACAGTCAACTAGAAGGCAGAAGAGAAAAAGCGAGTGCACAGGTACTACCAAAATTTTGACTTGGGGATAATTTTGCTAACAGTTAGCAGTTTCCAGTTTCATGCGATCAGTTCTTAATGTGAAAATCATTCTTACCTATACAAAGATTTATTATGAATAGGGAACAAACAGAGTGACTGTTCCCTTGTGTATCCACACACACCTACACACTTTTCTAATTTATTTCTTCTTCCTTTTTTAAACCTATAATAATGAGAGAAAAGCCCAAGTGAGAATTATGGCTTGGCAGAAATTTAGATTAGTTTATTTTGCTCCTGCGTCAGAAAGGGCCATATAAATCACCATCTTTTACCTAATTACTTCCCCAATTTTCTTCCTTCATGAAAGGGTGTGACTCTCATAAGCCAGTTAAATTTATTTCCAGTGTGCTGAGAGAATGTAATAGGGTGCATGAGCAAGTGACAAGGTTTAGTGACTAAGTCATTAGCTATTTTTAATGATCTGCTTGGCCTGTGACAGCACCTGAGGTCGAAGTAATTGCTTTTCCCCACAGAGGAAGGTTGGGGATGGCTTCCCCTGGTGAAGCCCCGTAGAACAAGGTATTTCAAAGTCCATAGGATTTTGAGAGGTCGTTTGACTGCAACACAACTTTTCCAAGCACTGATCTTCCCAGTGTGATTAGGCTGAGGCCCACCCTCCTCAGCTGATGTTATGGAAAGGTGTTTTCACAAACTAGATTGTAGTTTTGAATCTGAAAACAGGGGATTATCAAAATAGGGGAGTTAAACATGTAAAAATAAGGAAAAATCAGAAAGCAACACATTCTCTGTCTCCATTATCAACACCTGTAGCTAGATAGCTTTCTTGGCCACCCGAGAAAAGAAGAAGAGAGGATCTCAGTGGTATTTACTCATCTACTACTATGTGGGAGATCCCTGCAAATCTGTACAAGTACTGTCTCTGTTGGCTGGTTTTTTTTCAACCGAAATAAAAATCCTGCAAGGTTTAGAAAAGAAGGTAGCAGCTCAGAAATAGGTCATCTTTTCTATATTCCAAGGATCTTGCTTTTCCTCTTTGCTTTTTGAAGGAAAGTATTTTTGGTGGTAGCATGGGGAGCGTGTGTGTTTGCATGCTGACATACACTGTTGGAAAGACTGCCTTGACACTGGCCCTGGTAACACTCCCCTGTCTTTAAAACCTAACTCTGCAGTTCATCTAGTCCACATATTGCTTCATTTAAGAAAGTTATCTGAAACTACTGCCTTGTGAGGTGTCAGCTTTGTTCAGTAAAGCTTCTTTGATCTGAAATAAGGAGATAAACTGGTCTGTAGGTGATTAGATTAAGAAGAGGATTCATGATAAGAAGAGAATGGTTCTTTCTGTTGCTAGCTGCATGATCTGCTCTGGCTGTTAATAACTAAGCCATTGATAGCTGTAATGTCATTGTCAACCAATCTACTGACCCACGAGGTCAGGTTCAGTTGTGAGCAAGTTTTTGTAATTCAATACTAATATAACCAGGGAAACGTTAACAGTTTTCACCTGTATGCTGGGTTTCTTTTGAATTCATGTCATCTTGCTTATCTATTTTATTCAGGCCTGTGAAAATTAGGAAACACTGTTTTGTTCCTTCCAAAAGCCTCATGGGCTGGAAGTGTGTAATGAGGTCAAGCAGCTGAGTTTATAGCAGTTTACGCTGAATTTACACATTATTTTCTCTACACTTTAAAGTGTTATTTTTGTGACCTTTCAAGAGACAAGAATACTCAATGTTAAATGTTACATTTTGGAAATAAATCATCCTTGCAATTGAATATGATGCCACCAAATGTGCCAGGCAAAACTATATGCTGGTTGTTTCTAAATAGACTGTGTCCTCCCCTTGTAGACCCAAGAAGAATTAGTCATGGATTAGACTAGGCACAAGTAAATAAATGAAAGACAAAAGCATTGACAAGGTAGTTCTTGTGCTGGAAAGCTTGTAGCATTCTTGTGTGAGCAAATGCAAAAAGGTAGAGACTGGTATGGTTTAGACGTGTGGGTCTATTAGGTTCTGCAGAATGGGAGCTGCTCTTTCCCAGAGCTTTGTATTTGGTCCTAGGTGAGCTTGTCAGTTTAAATTCAGGAGTTGTAGCCAACTTTAAAATCACCCATGTGGTGCCTTTCCCTAAATCCCAGACTTCCTGTAAACTAGAATAGAGTTAGCAGCAGCTTGCCTGTTTGGTGTGTCATTTGTCTTTGAAAGTGCAGGAGAGACTATCCGCCGAAACAGCTGCAAGATATCATGTCACACATAACTTCTCTAAGAGATCTCCCGCAGACAGTCCGATACCTGCCCTCCCCTTGTTGCCTCTCCTTTTCTGGGAAACAGTGTACTGGATGACTTAGATCCAGCAGCTCGTGAGAAACTGGAGCACATTGCAAATTGATGAGTTATGAGATTCCTTTTTGCATAAACTCACCTTCGGTAGAAATGAAATCAAGCTCTGGCCTGGAATTACAATTTGTAGTTGACTGGGAGATAGCAGGCTTGCTTTGAAAGATTTTTTTTTTTTTTTTTTTTTTTTGTAATTGCAATAGAGATTTATAACAGGTGACATAAGCTTTCATTTTGGTCTACGTTTGTCATAACTTCTTGATGTTTGTTGGAAATGACAAAAAAAATAAAAGAAAAAAAAAAAGGGGGGAAGAAAATCTTTCTGTTTTGGTGACCAAAACCAAATGGGTGAGTTCTCCTCTGAAAGATCTGCCAGCCCATGGTGCACCGGATAACAGGCTATTGGTTTGTGGAACACATACTCTCAAAACAAGTGCTGTTCCTGGTTGTGTGAATACAGCATCACTGCAGCTCTCTACTCTGTTTTTAGCTACTATTATATATCTCGTTTTTGTGGTGTGATTTAATGGGCAATTATGCTTGAAAGACCTATAGCTGGGAGGCAAGTGCCACTTGGAGGATCAATGAACAGCCTGCTGGCATTGCCGTCAGCCTTGCCAGTGTGCTTTGCTGGTCCTAAAAACTGGACAATGTCTGAGAAGCACCTTCAGGAACATGCCCTGAGAAACAGGGGTGGCATTTACTGCCTGCTGTCGTCACAGTCAAATTTTTGAGATAAATCCAGTATGTGAATAGAGGAAATGTGCCTTAGGGTGGAGAGAGCACTGACTCAGTATGATCCTGGAGAAATCCTTTCTCCTCACTTAGACTCATTTTCAGGAGCCATAGAATCAGCCATTGAATAATATTTGCTTCTGTTATCATGAGCTGTTAATGACTGGGAAACGCTTTGAGGTCTGTAGGCAAATGGCACCAAATTTATTGAATACAATGTGCTGCATAAAACGCTGGGCGTCTGTGAAAGGGGTAGGTGAAGACTGATTGTAGAGTCCTTTGAAGTCTGTGTTAAAGTTTTCACGGATTTCTGTTGGCTCTGGATCCGACAATCAGTGTGGAGGGAGGGGTGGGAGAGAAAATCTTATGCAAGGTCATCATCTACTTTTTTTTTTAACAAGGAAGCAAGCTGGTGAACTTGTGATTGATTGCCCTTTATACTGGTCCTCAGAAAAAAAGGAAGGCGAGGGAAATGTCATTGAGATCCCATTGATGTGCAGCCAGTTTTGGAATGGATCATGGAAACTCTCTGCGTCAACACTGAGTTTCTCTGTCTGCAAATGATGATCCGCTGATGAACGCAGCCATAAAAATGGAAAGAACACTCTATGCTGCGGTGCTGCTCGTCAAATCATCTCTCCAATACACCCCCCGTCTACTCGGAGTCACGTTGCCTGGATCGTTTCAAGGGTCAGTGCCCGGGTGAGGAACGTGACACCTTGGGCCGTTTATATAACCACCTAGTCGTGTAACAGGTGAGCAGGGAGCCCCTGTACAGTGTAAACAAATCCCTTTGCCATTTCCCTCTGCATTGTCGGGCTAATTCTGATGAAGAAAGCATGCAAAGCTGAAGCCAGGGAATCAAGGCCTGGAGACTTTTTCTAGCTTCAAGAGGAAGTGCTTCAGTGAGGGCACTTTCCAGAATGTTTCGGGTGAATGCTAAAATATTTTCCTCACCTCCTCTGTCTCATTTGTTAGTTCACTTCTGTGCCACCTCGGCTGGGTGCCAGAGATACTTGCGCTGGGAGGAGAGGAGAGAGGGTGGTTGACTCCACAGCACGTGGCTCCGTGCCACGAGTTGTGATTGGCATGCAAATCGTTATTTGGTCCTAGATCAAGTTACGGAGACTTGGTTTCTTATCTGTGGCCAATGCAGTATAGAAGAGGCTGTGTTCATTTGGTGCTTCCTAAAGTAGGAGCTAGGTGTCTTCACTGTCTCCACTACAGACTTCTTACCTGGGAGCCAGTTAAGTACTGTCTGCAGGCAAGGGAAAGGCGGCCCTGACTGCACTCGGTCCCCGATGAGCGTGCACAGCACCTGATATCAACAGCTTTTTCCCCCCGAAGAATTTGCAAAAGAAGAGCTCCTGCAGCTACTTCTCATCATCAAAAAAGAACATTTACAATAGGCATCTTTTAATTGTTCAAGACCATCAATTTACTCAGCTGGTACACAGCATAGATTCTGGCACGTGCTTTACATCTTTTGCAGCTTCCTCTATATAGCATACTGCTACAGCTAGAAAACTCAACCTGATCTTTAAAAAAGATGGACATTTCTTCAGGTTTGCCAGGGCTCTACTGTACTTATCTTCAATAAGAATATTTAATAACGAGTTGCACTTTCTTGAGGGAAATATGTATGTGTATGGAGAGGCATTGCTTGATGCCAGCTGAATGGTTTTTAGCCAAGTTTCCGAAGTTGCTTGATTTATTTTTTTTTAACGTGTGCTTTCTCTGGCAAGCACACTGCTAAAGGCAGCATTATACATATTTTATGGTACATAGTAAATATTTTATTAGCATTATTAGTCAGGTTAAAGGGAAAGAATAGAGAATTAATAGCTGAGGTTAAGCTGATCTCAGAAGGCATAGCTAATATATTTGCCACATTCCCTAGTTGGCAACTAAATTGTCTTCTATCTGCATAGCACTTTGTCACTCTCCTGGGCTGTTTCCCTCTGTGCACACAGGATTTATCATTAATATGTCCGTTAAATCAGCATCCTTTAATGAATCTTCATCTTGTGTTTTTCCTGTGTAATGAGTATCTCACGTCTTGCCAATCTGGGTGCTATTTTTGTATTAGGGGAAGATAAAGAACAAAAGAAGCAGCAGTGCTCTGGTGCCAAGTCACACTGAGCAGGAGGTCTCGCTCCGTGTGTGCGTGCGTGTCTGTGAGTGCATCCTCACATTGCCTCCCTAAGTCAAGCAAGAACTTGTCTCACATGCTGTACATGTATACATCAGAATCATAGCAACTCCCTTAAATTAACACAGCTTCGTATTCTGTCCCCATGCAGATGCTGATCTAAAGGCTGCTGAATTCCTGGAGTGTTGGTTTATCAGCTCAGATAGTCTTTATTTTATAGGAGAGTGGCAGGAGAAGGACAGTATCAGAAGCAAGTAGATGGATGTGTGAGGGAAGTTTCTCTCAGCCACTCACAAGCAGTGAGCAGTACTCCTGGAGGCCACACAGGACTAAGTCAGAGGGAAAGAGACAGAACTGTTTTGAACCTCTAGGAGAGCCAGAGGTGGATCTTCTTCATTTAACACTTACTGAAAATATCCATGGAAGTACAGAAATCCCAGGAGGAGAGATACTCCATTAAGAATCAGTGACAAATGTAGGGAATTGTGAGTGTTCTCTTGTCCGGTCCTGTTCGAAATACCTCAAGTATAAGCCTTCAGCACTCGAGCACTCAAAACACCCAAGCTGTTTGCAGAAACTGTCTGTATATTTTACTGCTAAGCAACTGAGATTTTCTTTTTTGCTTCCTTTAGTTAGTTTAGTTAGTTTAGTTTGCTTCCTTAGCGCTGACCCATCTTTAGTGGAAACTCAGCGGTGAGAGAGTGGAAACAATTCAACGGGATTTGCAAAGAAGGGAATGATGCTGTATTAAACCTGACTCATAGTAAACCCACTAAGCCCCATGAAAAGCCTTAGCTTTGGTCTTGAAAAATATGCCCAGAATAGCTCAAAAATGAGGCAATTTTTGCATAACTGAGGATTTTCCGTTTGGAATTCCTATAAAAGGTCTGCCAGCGTCTGATGTGCTTAGCCTGCTCTATGAAGGCTGCCTGGATCACTGCTCTGTGCTGTGCTTTTCAGTCGCTCACTTCTGGACCCAGTCCAGCGTCCCTGACGTCCCTTCATTGATTTCAGCTTGCACTGGATTGAACCCAGCAGTCGCCTAGGAGTATTCGTTTCACCGGTGTTTGTGGGCTGTGTTGTGGAGGGTAGTACCCACTGTTATAAATATCTTTATAGTTTGGCCTTAGAAAAATGCAGTGCCTTTACCATGCTCACATGCCTTTATTATAATTATCGAGTTACTCCTTTTAAACACTCCGTGATTTAAAAGTAGAAGAACCTTCCATTACAAAAACATAGCAACCTCCTCCATGGAAGAATATAATTTGACGTCAAGTGATGAGCTATTGAGCATTTTGACTTAGATTGTGAGCATGTACCCTAATCCACTAACCAGTGCCAGTTCCAGCAAGTGAGTCTTAGTTCACACTACTCCGCACTCAGAGTTTCTTTAAGCTCTGTGAAAAACTCTGCTAACCAGAACAGTGATTATGGCCACATGTCACTAGCTATCTACAGAGAAAAGTTTCAAGAACGCAGAGCTAAAAAGGGTTTGTATTTTTTTGGCTACTGTATCAAGCAGCTTATGTCAACATCTTCGAGTTATATCTAGCCTTGACCTTCAGTGTCTGGCTTGGGACTTTCCAGAGTGAGATTCTTTAAATGAACAGTACCAAGAGCTGGGAGCCCAGAGTCTGATTTCTTTTCTGTGGGCTGCCTCAGGAGATGCACATACAATTGCACTTTGTTTTTAAAGAGCTAGTTCCACAATGAAGCGTAAGTGTCCAGTTAGGTGCCTCAGCACTTCCTTTCAAACCCCACCCAGCAGCTATTTTAGTCAGACATACTTGATTTCTGTATGTGTAGGAATCTTCCAGGAAAATCCTGACTAATTTATGCTGTCGGGCACAAACCCAGCTGCTCAGTTTCAGTTGGCTGCAACCTTAAAACCCAATAGGGTTCTCAGGCATCTTTCACCTGCAGGACCCAGTCGTGTAGTTACTCCCCAGACTAGTGGTCTGGTTCAGGTGGTGCACAAGGTAGCAGTGGTTAAGCTTATCTAGGGTATAGGTTGAAGCAGCTTGAGGTCTCTCTACTTGCTGGAAACTATTATGTTGCCTTGTCTTCTGGCCTGCATTGCTTGTTTTGCTAAAGCCTTCTCCTCTGCATGAAAAGCTTAATATTGGTTAAAGGAAATTGCTTTTTACAGTTGAAAGTGTGAGTTGATCAAGTTACTCTCTCCTTTGGGGGCTCATTGAATAGTAACAGTGTGCATGCTGTTGTGGGCTTGCAGAAGAAGTAATTGTCTTCTGAGATGAGTAGAGGCAGTAGGACAAACAATTCTAGGTCTGGGAGGAGGTTAAAGGATGGTTAACCTTGCCTAGTATCATAACCATGGAAGTCTTCCTGGGCAAAACCACGTACACACAGGTATGTGAAATTCACTACTTCCTAATAGCCTTCCCCACCTGGCAGACCTTTCTTCCTTCATAGGAAGAGCCACATGAGGAACTGTGTATGAGTATGTAAGAAATGGGTTTTCATCCACCAAATCAGCACTAGTAAGAAACTGTAATTAAGCAATTGCATCTTGTAGCATTTTTCCCTGGTGAAGGCACTTGGTTTTCCCCTTCTGAGTAAAAGCAGTATATTGTTGACTGTTTAAAGAGCCAACTTCAGCCACTCTTACTTCCTGGAATGAGAGATGTGAGGTAAAATGGAATAGAACAACGAAGGAAAATAACAATTATGGTGCTTTTGAGTTAGAGAAATCTATTCTTATATCCTGTGAAGAGTGTAAAATATAAGTACATGAAATTACTTGGGTTGGTAATAACACAGCAATGCAAGTGGATAGCAGCTTGCACTCTTCCTAAATTCAAGGTGTGTCTTATATTCTGATATGAAACTTGTAGGTCTGATCAGGGGGGATATGCCTGATGGCTTCTTAGATGGGTATCTGTAAAGCATTTTAATCCAGTCTCACTTCAGTCCTTTAATCTCCTTGCTGCAGTGGAGGCTTGTGGTGATGGCTGGGGAAAGTGTCCTTTGTACCTGCAGCACTTTAACAGTCAATATCCCATGGGTGAGAAATGCATCCCTAGTAACTTAGGGGCTGCAGAGTAGCTCCACAGCTCTATTGTGAAAGACCCTAGCTCAGAAAATAGGAAACTGCCACAGCTGAAAAAGATGGCACTTGCCTAGACCACTGGTGCATCTTACCTCTTTAAAAAGTGATTCCTTAAGGGTGTAGACAGCCAAGTCTAAGTCACAACTGGCTTACTGACACCATCCACATGTGGTAACGGCCTAGCAGCAAAAGGGTGTTGGTTGCTGGCCATGTGAGTTGTTACACACCGCTACTCCCAGAAGAAGTAGCCATATTTGATGGGTTAGAAATGGTTACCTGAATGGGAAACTTAGAGCTGTCTGGTGCATTGTGATGACTGCCCTGACTGGGAAGCTGCTGTGCTAGCTCTGGAGGGACCTGTGGGGCAGCAGAGCCCTGAGGATCCGGGTACGATGCTTTTGGCATCAGTACCCTAGGCAAGCATAAAATGCCAGAGTATGAAGCCAGCACTATTACACTGTGATTCATCTGATTGGTCTTATTTAGAGATATCTCTGCCTTCTCCTCATAGTATCTCAGACCCTCACTGTTGTCAATGTATTTATTTGTGCACAATGCCAATGATGATCACTATCCCTGAGTTACGGAAAGAGAAGTGACACAAAGAGACACAGGGCATGTTTCATATGTCTTAAGTTACACATGAAACAAAGCACAGTCTTAGTATTGACTGAGCTATCCTGGAAGCAGGCAAGCTGTGTTAGCTGAAGTATGTGCTTGGATTAATTAGTAGCCTGGGCACAATGAAAGTTTTGCTTTGAAAATTTGTGTTAACATCTCTGTGTGGGGCTTTTAGGAGCATTATCCTGCTCAAGGCTTACAGAGCGACCTTTAGCCTTGTTCTGCAGTGTGGCATGGGAACATAACCCAGGTGACCTACTCTGCTTACATGGAGAGTGGATGGCCAGGCAGAAGAACTGGACTTGAGCCTCTCAAGTCCCTGGCTGGCACTTTAACCACTGGGCACTCTTTGCATGGAGGCTGTCACGGTGGGACTGTTCCTGATGGCTTTTAGGAGGGTTTTTCATGGGACTGATCACATCTCATTCCTGCTGTGGATGCTTATTCCCCAGGACTCCCTTATTTTGTAGAGGTTTCTTTCTTAGAACCATTCCTTCCCTTCTTTCTTTTCACTGTGAAACAGTCTCTGGCATGACTTGGACATCTTTTTGCCTTGCACAGCATTCAAGACATGAATTGCATCTTGAGCAGCTTGTTGTAGCATGATCCTCTGAACAGAATAATGGATTTTTTCCTTAACTGAAGGACTTTGCAGGATTCAGTTAAGGGTTTTTGCCCAGGTGAGGTCTGGAAGACGACGCAGGTGTTTCTGCACTGCGATTTCAACCTCAAAGACCCCTAAGAAACAGTCAGTTGTAATTATTTTTGCTGGAATTATCTTCAGGTTTATTATCCTGTACCTGCACAAGCACTCTTCAGTTTCTAAGATTTCAGAGAACTGACTTTTTCACTAGCAAAGCTCCACGATGAATATTCCTTCTTAAGTTGTTTTTAATTGGAGTTTTCACACTTCATCAGTGTAACATTTAAAGAAAATGTTAGCTCTCTTCCTACTGTCAAGTTGACTGCACATGGTTTTGGGGTATATATTTCTTCGCTCCTTCTCCTTGTCAGAGCTTATGCTATTTTAGGCACGTGCCTGCTCTGGCATTCAAATCTGTGGCTGAGCTTGGTGTGATGTATGCGGGACCATGTCCACTGTACCAGGCTGATATTTACAATGAGGTAGGTGTCACCTTTCCCATCCCCCGTGAATCTCCAGTTCTAACAAGAGCTTCTTCATTGTCCATGCAGAAATCAGGAAAGTACAGTATCTCATTGCAGGTGAGGAGTGGAAAACACTGGTTGGTTTTTTTTCTGTGTACACTGCACAGAACACCACCTCGCAACACCCAAGCAAATGCCAAGCAAATCAGCTGGGGTACAGAAATATATCTAATCATGACAGAATGGGCCATGGTGGACTAATTTACTTTCCTCCTCTAGAATAGAGTGTCAAACAGCATTAGGCTTCACGTCAGATGGAAGATCACAACATGAAGGAAGACGCAATAGTAGAAAATAGTCGATGTTGTCTAATGACAGCTATCTCATTTTTTATAGCTTTTAATTAACTCAGCAGGAGAAGTGTGATAAAATACTTGATGCCAAACTCTGGCCAAACAGAATTAGACTGCTCTCACAGGTTCAGTTCAAGATTCTCCGGTGGGTCAGCACCACACTGCAGTCTGCTCTCTGTTATGTCTAAGACCCTTGGTGACAAATGGAGACAAAGGAGAATTCAAGACCAGCACAGGATTTGAGGCATGTCTTCCATGGCCTGTCCCTTTCATTCAGAGTGTTTCACTCTGGAAGCATTCATATTTTGATTTTCTTTAGTTCTGCTCATCACACACTGCACTGTTACCCTCGTTGCTTATTTGGCACAGTCCTCCAAGCAACAGACTGAAGGGTGAGTCAATTTTTTAACAGAGCAGGCAGGGGAATAATATGCTCTTAGTCACTTGCTTCTTATTTGTTTTTCCTCGATCAAAAGAGTTAATTCACTGCTGCTGTAAACTTCCAGCTCGCAAAGATGTAACAACAGCTTATTATCTTTGCAGGTATTCATACAGCGCATTATGGAAATATGTTATTAGCTTTATTAAATATGTATATAGCATTTGAGTGTTGTGCTACAAATTAATGTATCTGACATTGCAGACCTACAGTTGTTTAAATCTAACTTAAGTGATGAGATCAATAGGCACAGCAAATGGAGAACAAGTGCACACATGTACTGTTTAACAAATTTGATATCCTTCTATGATAAAGGTCACCTGCCTAGTGGATGAAGGGAAGGTGGTAGATGTAGTGGGGGTGGTGGTTGACAGCAGGCTCAGTGTGAGTCAGCAGAGTGCCCTGACAACCAAGGGGGCAAACTGCATCCTGTGATGCATTAAAGCATAACCAGCTGTCAAAAGAGGTGATGATCCCACTGTATTTTGTGGTGTTGATGCCTATCCTTGAATATCGTGTGCAGTTCTGAGCCCCAGAATTTCAGAAGGATGTGAAGATACTCGAATGCATCCAGAGGAGAGCAACAAAGCTGGTGAAAGGGCTGGAATGAATGTCCTATGGGGAGCAGCTGAGGACTTTGGGCTTTTCTAGGTCAGAGCAAATGAGGCTGAGGGGTGACTTCTCCCTGGTATCCTCTGACAGGACACATGGGAATGGTTGAAAGCTGTGCCAGTGGAAACTTAGACTAGACATTAGGAAGCTTTTCTTTACCAAGAGGGTGATCAAACACTGGAACAGGATTCCTAGGGGGTGGTCTATGCCCCAAGCCTGTCAGTGTTTAAGATGCGTTTGGACAATGCCCTTAATAACACGTTTTAACTTTTGGTCAGCCCTGAAGTGGTCAGGCAGTTGGACTAGGTGATCATAGGTCTCTCACAACTGAAATAGCCTGTTTCTATTCTATTATTCTATTCTAGTCTAGTCTGTTCTCTTCTCCATCCTGAACAGATTCAGCTAAGGCTGAAAAATGTCTGCCGACCTATTATGCTGATCGCTGGGTGTAGGCAGCTGCTAGTATAAGATACAATAAAAGTAGAGTTAACCCAAACGTCAGCTTAGAGAAGAACTCAGGATAAGACAAATGTTTGTTCAAAGGCACCAGAATAGTGGTTCTTAATGTGTTAAGGTTGTTTTTCAACAACATGTGGAGATCCCACTGGATTGTGTTTAAGTATCTGAAATTCCATATAACATCAATGATTTTTGTTGTTTAGTCATTAACATTTTTACTGTGATGTGACCAGATAGAGCACGAAATGGGCATCTCAGAGAGCTTGACAAGATCCAGGTCAAACTAGTTACATTGTGGAGTGACCTGTGGCATGCAGCACTGTTTGGGCAAAGCACAGAAGCTGGATGGAGATGGTGGTGAGGTAGATTCCTTGGCTCTGCTCAGCTTACACCAAGGAGAAGTTCCACTATTGCTGAGGAATGCAGCCCATTTGTACTAGCCAAGGGATCAGGTGACAAAAGCAGAGGCAGATAATGACCTCAAGTCATGGCATACATTTCTTGCTAGTAATCCTGCAAATGAGCCCTATCTGTATGGAGTGGGTGCATAGCACCGATGCACTCTCTCATCGTTTCAGATTAATGACATGGTGATCTATTTCCTGTATCTGCTGAACAGCACTTTGTTACTTGTCCTCCCTTTTCCTCCCATCTGCTTTGTTCTATAATGCAGAGAGGAACTGCAAATGCTAGCTCAGGTTATTGGGCCTGTGAATTCAGTGTGTGCAGTGGGGCAATGTTAAGCGCAGCGCCTGTGACGTGTATGCCATGGTTCCCACCTGCAGCAAAGCCACAAGTCAGAAGCATCTGGAAAGCAGGTAATGTTGAACCAGCAGAAGAGCAAACTGCAGATTATGCTGCTAAAAATGCTCAAAATTAGCATTTTTAAGTGGTAGTGAAGGATGTTTGCATTGGTCTTGTCTCATCAAGTTCTCTCCCTGGACTGTAGTGAAAGAAATTGGAGTAGGTGACTTTTTCCAACCCAGTGCAGCACATTCCTTGGAAAAATCTCTTCATCCTACAGTCTAGCCTGTGAGCTGTAACAAGTGCAAGCCTGTCACAGTTTAGTAACTGACTGCTGATCTAGAGTCACGTTTATGGTCACAAGTCAGTTTCTAGCAGAGAAGCAACAGCAACTAGTATTACGTATGCCCTTTGTTGCTTGCCTTGGCAGTAGAGCTCTTCGTGTGTAGGCCACAGATGCTCAGCTGTTCTCCTAGACCCCAAAGAGGTCCATCCAGAGGAGGTCAGAAATACGTGGCAGAAAAGTGCTGTCTGTTATGTGGGTAAGAGTTTCTCCAAGGTCACCTCAGATTTTCCACCAGTGCCAGATTTACTCTGAACAGGTAAAATCAAGATAAAGGAAGAAAGGAACTTTCCTTGTAAGACCATGATCAGCATTTATTCATTTACTTATTTATTATAGCAGTCCTGTGTCACATCTTATTAAAATCTGCTCCCCTGTGTGGTGCCAGTTTAGGACTGGGATAGATATGTGAGCTTTCTCCATGTGAGATGGCTCTGTTTTCTTACACAAGGGACAGTGCAAACTTGATAAAAAATGGGTGGAGAAGTTTCTACCACTGTTAGTGAGCTTTGGCCAGGACTTTGCAGCCAGGATGTGTATCTGAAATTACACTCTGATATGCTATTTTAAGCTGTTGTCTTTTATCATTTTTATGGTGCTGCATGCAGTTAGTTTGTATGTGACTTGACAGGCGAGACAGGGGGAGAAGATTGCTGCCCTAAAATCTTTCAGTAGCTGTACGAGTATCATGAACACAGGATAGAGACAGTGACAGTGCAGGAACGAGCAGCTTCAATGCAAAATTGCATGAAGCCAGAGGGAGAGAAGCTTGACCATGACAATGACAGAGGAGGAGCTAGTCACTTGCCTCCCAGGTTATAGTACTCTGGCTTGGGGCTACCAAATTGAGACCCACAAAGAGCCATCTTAGATGCTTTACAAGTCCATGTTCCCTGCCTCCTAAGTGAAAACATAAATAAAGGTTGAGGAGGAAAAGAAACTGAGAGCTTGCCTGGATGGAAACCAGTGGATGGGAATCTTATTCAGCCCCGGACATAGCCATGGCATCTGTTAGATTTCAATGAAAGACAAAAGCATTTAATTTTGCATGACTGGTGTAATTATGGCAGGGGTTTTGCTCATGCATATATCTAGTTCCAAGCCAAAGCTTTAGCACTTTAAGATGGGTCTGAACCCAAGCCAGAGTCTTAAGTAACTTCAAACTTTCAAGTAGCTTGAGCAATGTGTTTATGTTAGCTGAAGCAAAACTTTGTATGCAGCCTCACACAACCATGGAAAAGCTAGAAGTTCATTTTTGGGCCCAGATGTTGTGCCAAAAGCCCATTTTCTTTAGTTGCTTGAGACTTTATTTGCTTTTATTTTTTCCCTTGCCTTTTTCTTCACCTGTGGTCACACCTCCTCCTTCTACTCACGCTTCATTGTCAGCTTGCTCTTTGTGTTCTTATCTTTCTATTTTCTTTAGTCAAGGGTTAAGAGCTCCCAGCAGAGATTAAAAGAATTATATCAGTGTTATCAGTTGGTTCTGCTTCACTTGGCAAATGCTCTGCTTTTCAAGGACGGTATATAGTGTGCTGGCTTTTTTCTTTGCAAAGTTATTTGGGGAACTTTCTCCAAATTCCTGAAATTTTGCTGGTATTAAATTATCCTAGTCATCTCATCTCCGAAGATAGAGGAGCATGCATTTATTTTAAGAAATTATATAATGGCATATTCTTCAGGTGGCTTCATGTCTCTCTTTCACTGCTTTTGCTTCAGTTCTTGTCATTCCCCTCAGTTTTATCTCAGATAGAACCATCCCTTCTTGTGTGCTTCTGTCTTATCCTGTGTTCTCTACAACCTGAGCTGATCATTTTAGGACCAGGTTCTGCGGTGTGGTGACTTGTGTGGTTCAGGCAAGGCCTGCGTGTGAACTAAAGCTCATGTCCTGCTAAAACGTAGCTGTGCTTTGCTTTTACATAGTGGGATATATCCCTTTGACATCGCTTTAATCCTGAGCTCAGACTTGTAAATATGGAGTATGACAGAACACAAGCAAAAGCTCTCGTCAAAATCAGTAAGATAATGGTTGTTGTGAAGCTGTTGTACAGGTAGGAAAGCTAGGATTTATTACTAGAATAAAACTTTTCTTTGTTATTCTTAAATGATCTGAAGATAGCCTAAGGCAGAGCGTGTCCTGGTCTTTGTGAGATTAAGCCGGTTAGATTTTTATGTCTGAGAAAATGCAAACACCGTACGCGGTGCCTTGTCCCTTCCCGTGTATCTTGGCACATTCTTTGAGTCAATCCCTCTAACTCAAGACCCTGTTTTTCCAGTCTTCCTTGTAGAGATGCACCAGCTAAGATAAGATCCTGAAAAGTATTTAGATGCCTGACTCTTTTCTCAAGGCTGAACTCCATTGATTTTGGCCCAAGTTCACAAGCAGGCCCATTGATTTCAGTGGATAAGAGTGAACTCAATACTGTTCAGGTAAGGAGCGGAGAAGGGCAGAGCCAAGCCTGCCGCCCACAGGCACTTGTGCATGTCTTTCATCTTCAGCCTGTGGGCAGACCTGCTGCCTTTTCTAACCTTAGCGACGCACGGGTCCAGATTACTCTGCAAAGCATCAGCTGCACCAGTACCAGTACCCTGAAATAGGGAGGAAGAAAGTAGCAGCCCTCTTTGTAACTACTGTGTCTTGAAAAGTAAATTTAGGCACAAGGAATTTTTTGTGTTTGATAACGTGCTATTGGCAGAACTCCTCTTGCCTACGGTTCACGCCAACAACTCTGGCACGAAGTGTCACTACCAGAGACGTTCAGACTTTCCTCTTGCAAGCAGTACAGTGGCCTTAAAGATGCAGGCCAGTACAGTGACGTGCTGCTGATGCGATAAACACGGCCTTGAAAGAAAGTTTAAAACCAGAAAAGTATTCAATGGCTGTGAGTCAGGGGTCAAGTCTAAGCAAGATTTCCTGAGAGCCAGCTGGTCTTCTGCCAGATCTTCTGCTTTATCCACAGGCTGGTTTCCCTTCAGCTGTGTTGGCATCTCTCTGCTTAGGTGCCATGACTCTGTGCCAGGCTTATCTAGTATTACAAAATCCTGAACACTGCGCTGGAAGAGGTTGAAAGGTCTCTCTTGATTGTACAGGAAATATGCCTTATTTCAACATGGCTGTGGGTTTGCTATATTTTTGTTTTTAAATAAGTGCTGTGGTGCTGAGTCTAATACATTTATCATTAGTCTCATAGTATTTGACATCCTGTAAAACTAATCCCAGATCTTGTTGTCAAGTGATCTTCACTTAAAAACCACGTTTCTAGTCTCAGTGTTGTTGAGAAGTAATTGCAAAATACTGTTTGAAGCATACTTCACTCAAAAACACTGAAAGTAAAAATTGCTGAAAAATGTTGGTAGTGCTTATATATTCTGCAAACTGAGAAATCAGAATATATGAAAAATATAGAGCTCTCTTTTTTCTATGAAAGTCACATGTTTACTAGGTTAATCTTGTGATTTGAGAGGAAGAGCAGCCAAGTCTTCCTCTTTGACTGTTTGGGGTTGATGGAATTGTTGTATTTTTCCCTATTACTTATGCTGTTCTCTTACTCAAACCTCTCTTCGAGAGGAATGGGTCAAATGGAGGATGCAGCTTTGGCTTAGCACAAGCCTTCACTGAATTGCAGGTTAAAGGAGTCCCACAAAAAGAATCAGTATTGGTATTTCTCTTCCCCAGGCAGCCTACCCCACTTTTTCTTCACCTCTTTTATTTAGAGTTAGAAAAGCTTAAAAGGTTCTCCTTGTTTTTTGAAGTTTGATACATTTCCCTTTGTGACTGCAAAGATTACACTGCCCTAGTTTATCTAAAAAAATCACTGTCAGTGCTGACAGTGTGCTGTCTGCAGCCCTTGTGGCATGACTGGGGCAATGCTCAGCATTTACACGAGTGCTTTTCTCTCAGATCTTTGAATCCAAAGCATACTGTTGTAGTTTATTAAATAAATAAGAATTTATTTCCTGATGTTTTGTTTATTAAAAAATAAGGGCTTATTTAAAGTGTTACTCCTCTATGGGACTTCAGTAATACTTATACTCTCTGTTGGCTCTCAGATCAGGGGTGACTTTTACTCTGTATAGTACAAGTGTGGGTGGGATGCTCCTGTTCCATGTAACACATCACAATGAAGAAAGGCTGTGGGCTCCCCATACCGGGCACCCACACACAGTTGCACTTGCTCTAAATAGACACAGCTCTGTCCATTTCCCTGCAATAGCATCTGGTTTGTGTTACCAGGAGGGAAAGGCGGTTCAGGTTGGGTAAGGTGTCCTAAGCAGGTGGAAAGGCTCTCTTTTCAAGAATGACTTTAGGAAAGTCAAGGCAGACTTGATCAGGTTTTGAAGCCAGTGAACTTCTGCAAGGCTAACTCGTCATCGCTTTGGTCTGTGGTGAGGAATTTGGGCTGGAACCTTATCTGCTTTGGAGCAATGTCTTCCCCCACACAAAATTACCTGAACATTAGAAGTGGATGCTGCAACTTAGATAAAAACTAAGTTCAGTTCCTAGTTTTGCTAACTAGCTGTCTAAGACTTCAAAGGAACCACTCTTTCTCTGCCTCTGTTCTGCTTTTTGGGTTGGTTTTTTTGGTCCACATCCCATTTCTGTCTTCCCCCAAGATACATTCTGTTTCACACCCACACCTTTCCTCATCTAAGAATTACTTAACTTTCTGAAAGGAGCCCTGCAAAATGTATCCTACACAGATGCACTGCTAGGGTGGAGCTGGGAATAGAGCATGGGTGGAAAGAGGTGTCTGGGACAAGGACGAGGAAGAAAGGTGGCATATGGGACAGTAAGACACTGCAGTGCCAGTGGACAGGAGAGCAGAAGTTGTGGCGCTGTGGATCTATATCAGCTTAAGCTGATCTTGCACTGTCCACTCAGAGGACTCCATGTGCACGTGGTGTGTGCACAGAATTGAGAGTGTGCAGCCTAAGAAGTCAAGGTAGAGTTGTGTGGGAGATGGATGTGCATCCAGAGGAAGTGTTCCCAGAGATGATCCTTCTATGCCTAATTATAGTGGCTGGCCTTTTCCATCAACTCCCTGGTGTGCGTGCCTTCTCCTCTGGCGCTCTTCTGTTTGGAGCTCCCTTGGCTTCATTTGCCTGTCTACCAGTATCAGCAGCAAGCTTCTCCAGCTTCCCTAGGCCTCTTGATTTGTCTTTCCCACTCTTACTTATGTGTCTCAGCAACTGGCTCTCACAGAAATCACCATCATGGTCTCTGAATATGACAGAGGGTTTCTTTGTTTGCAAATTAATAAACTGGTGTAAGTAAAATCAAGAAAGAACAAGGCACCAGCAGTTGAAAAACCCTATTATTCTTTTATTGGACACGTGTAGTTTTAATGCTCACACTTGAGGGTATGCTAGTGAATATGTTAAAAATGCTTGGAAGGTGGAAACTGCCTGCCTGACACCACTGTTTCCTCTGAAGCTTTCCAACATTAAATTGGTACACGGCATCATCGTGGCCCTGGAGCCTGCACTGCTGAAGCCACTGCTAAGTTTATCATTGACTTCATCAGCTAAGAAACTGACCCCTGAATTCTCATTTGGTGAAGACCAAAAATTCTACCTCAGATCTTCCTGGAAGAGATCAATAGTCTTTCTTGTTGGATTACAGCTGCACAAGTGCTGTGCAATCTTGAAACGTGGTCAGCTTATCCTTTACAGGGAATGGAGTCTGCAAGTTGGAGGAACTGAGGTCACCTAAGTCATTAGATATATTTGTCTATTCTAAGTCAAGAATATATTACCAAAGGCAGATGGATGTTGTGCAGGCACTCAAAGTGGAAACCCAGTCCACCTGAAAAGTATACTCCTGACAAGTACACTTCTTTACTGAGAGCGTGAGTGGCCTGACCTACTCTTGGGTTTGCCCAGAGCAGAGCTCCTGTCCAGTTATGTAGTTGCAGACATTAAAGACAATATAAAACAGACTCTCAGTAAAGCTGGGTTAGGCTTCTGTTTTTATTGATGGATCTACTCTCATTTTAATCAGATAGTGACGTCTTCCAGCGTTGTAAATACCTGGAATTCCCCTGTGCAGGCAGACCTTTGTTGCAGTAGCATTACGCTGAGGGCTGTGACAGGTAACACCAGAGGCAGCACACCAGAGACCTCCTGATGCCACTTTGGGCATGCTTTCAGCTACTAAACTCTGAGAAGCTGATAGGAATCGCTGGCTTGGTTCCAAATACAAAGAAGACAGGAAAGTCTACTGGATGTTGGAAAGCTTATAGCATGTCTCTGCCTCATTTGGAGTGACTGTGATGGGAAGCAGTTTATACAAAGTTGCTACGTGAAAGAAAGTTGTATGTGTTCAGAATGGATATACGTGTATATAGAAAAGGTATCTGTGCATATGCCATAGACTTGTGTATCATAAACATGTATGTCGTAAGCAATTTTAGTTGGGGGATACAACTCCCAGTGCAGCTTGAAGGAGTCTTCTAAAATCACGGTTGCAAGCACGTAGGCTGAAAATTTATTTATTAGCTCTAGAGGGAAAGAATTATTTCTCCAGCAGACAGCTGATGAGTCTTGGTACTTTTTTTGTGAGCCTAAATGCCCTTCTCCTGTAATCACTGACCCTAATCCCACCCTGTCCATCCCCAGGCTTTCCAAGTGGGGTAGACTCAATTTTTTTACACATTTTGAAAGGGGCAGTCATACTCTGTCATCCTGCAGACAATGAATTTCCACTGACGATCCCTGTATGAAAGAGAGATGAGAGAGATTAGTGAGACAAAACTGAAGAGAATAAAACTATACAAATAAGAATGACTTTACACGAGGTATTGTGGCAACAAAAACATCTATCTGCTATTAGCTGCTTTTCCTCTGAGTGCTTTGTAGTATTATAGTCTGGAAGGAGATTAAATATGTCTGACAGTTATAATTCCTTCACAGGTAAGAAAATCAGCTCTCTGAATAATTAGGTCTCTGAGTATCCTTCAGAGGACAATGACTCTTGATGGTAGTCAGTCCTAAATCAACTTTAAATCAGTGACCGAGAGGAAAAGGATGGTTCTGCCTGAAGTTATTGTCATGTGAAATATTTTTCAGGAATGTGTACTAAGTGAAATATGTGGGTGATTTTCAAGTCATTTCAAGACAAGTGAGTTGTCCACACAGAAAAATTCACTCTTTTTGGGTTTTTTTTCTTTCTACTACTAGGTCTTCTAGCCAGTGTCCTTTATTAAAGATGTGAAGGAATCAATAGTGAAAGAAATTAAATTCACTTCTCATCCTTGATCCCCACAAGTCACATGTGAGGCAGAGTAATGTTTATGAGTGTAAGGAGAGTTTATTCTCTTCATGGTTTGTGAGTAATTGGATGTCTGTGTTCTCTCTCAGGAGAGTGATATGGTCCCTACTAACAATTGTTAGTAGGAAGAGCGGCTGGAGCAGCAGCATTCAGCAGGGGAGGCCAGTGATTTAGTGTCCAATAGCTGCAACAGGCCTCAAATTTCCACCCTAGCTTATTGTGCATTAAATTTTCCCTTGACAAAAAGGCATGAGTTCAGAGGATCCCATACTGTCCTACTGTGGAGCAAATGCTCAATTTAGGCTGCCTGGTGCTGGCTAACAGGAGTTTAGGTCTAAAGTACAGTCCTTACAGATGGCAGCCATCATTTATATTGGCAATGGGTAGTACTCTGAGAGGTGTCTGAACGTTTGGATTCTGCTTAGTAGTGATCTCCTAAACCTGAGGCATGGGACAGGTAGTGCTGCTGGAGATTTTGGTATGAACTGATCTTACACAGTTGCATTGACTGGGTGACTCTATCCTGGAATAAGGTTAATTTGACTCTTAAGCTCTGTGTAGGTATAAAGCACCTCATTTCAGCTTTCATTAACTGAGGTTTTTTAATTGGAAATTTACTATGCTACTTCACCAATTTATGCTGAGTGTCATTTGGAACTGGGTCTGTCTCATACTCATCAGCAGGCCCGTGTTTATTTATGCAGTGTTTATTTTTGGGTTTCCTTAGGCCTTTCCTAGATGGCTTTAAATTGTACTTTCCTCATAAAACTTACCAAAGGTTAATGAAATGCAAGATTCATTTTTAGAATTATTTTAGGAAGTCCTGAATTTAAATATGTGCATGCTCTTCAAAGACAGTTATTACTCTTTTGGTCACTAAGATACCCAGAGAGACCAAATGAAAAATGTGACTTATATGTGGATTAGCAGGATTATATGGGTCAAAATTAAGGTCTGCTAAACTAGCACCTGTTGTCAGAGAGACTTTTGGCTCAAAAGCTGAGATCAAGTAATTTTTCTGAAATAGGATATTATAAAGTTAAAAGTGAAGTTCTTAAAAGTAAACATATTAATAACATGCTTTAAAATATTAGAACAGAGTTATTTCTGAAGTTGTAATTTAAACTTGAACTTGCAGAAACTTCAGCATATAGGCACATGGTTGATATGCCAGTAGGTATATGCATTTATAGGTTTATGTCTTAATTTATCTTTTTTTTTGCATTACTTGTATTTGATGTTGGACATATATGTCCAGCTTTTCAGCATGCAGGCAATCGCTGCATTCCATTGGTGCTGTGTGTTTAGTTCAGTAGTTATCAGCCTGTTTCAATTTGGTTTCTGGTGGGGGTGCAGATCCTGTCAGCATTTGCCCTGTGTGGCATACTCTAGAATATATATGAACTTGCCTTTGCAGATACTTCAGAGCAGTTTATAGGTCCCCACAAATAGCTAATTTCATGTATTTTCATCGGCTTGGGGAGTCATTATTGAAGTGTGACTTTTATTCTCCAGCTGTCATGTTCTGTCAGATTTGAATTTTTGATACTACAGGAAAATATCTTTTATCTCCAAATATTGCTGAATAATCTGTTTCCAAGTCAGTTAAATTTTTCTATGAGTTCCTATTCATATTGACAAAATCCTCTTTCTTTGCTCATACAAAACTTCTTAGGGACCTAAAATAGCTTATAATTTAGCTCAGCTGAGCTGGGTAGATATCCAGCTTGTCCAGGCCTTTCAAATGTACTTACTGCTGGGGGATCTGGGTGTCCACCTGTCTTTCAGTGATTATACCTGAGCAGTTAAGAAATTGCTGCCTATTTAGATCACCCAAATAAATGGAGCAGAGAATAGGTTTGTAAAAGAAAAGAGCTTATGACAGCCTGCATGTGCTACTTCTACACTACCCAGCGAAGGGAAAGCTGCGGCACCTACCAAGCAGGTCCGGTAATTCCCACCTTCCTGTCCAAGGGACTCGCAGCAGCTTGGGCTGTGAATGCCCCAGTGGTGCTCTCTGGACTTGAGAGACCTGTCCAACCAGACCCCAGCCCCATAACAAGGCTCCATGGGGGAGCCATGCCATCATCACTGGGCTTCAGCCTGGGCTCTGAAACAAGCTATTTTGAAGCTATTTTCTGTTTAGTTTTTCTTTTTTTTTTTTTTTTTTTTTTTTTTTTTTAATTTGGAAGCTATTTTGCCAATAGTTTACCATGTGCATGTCTATGTGGGCAGTTTTGGTTGTTTACAACCTGCTTCACGTAGCCCATGTCCTTCTCCAAAACTTGACTGTATCAGTCTCACAAAAGGTACTGCCTTTCTCTGCCAATGTTGCCTTCCTCGTGTCCGGAGATCGTCCTGGCTGCACCAGTGTTACCACAACGCTCACAAATATGCTCCCTAAGATACTTCAGGCCTCTGCTAATTCTTTCCAGATGCTTTTGTTTTGCTTTATAGACATTTGTTTTCTCCTTTTGACCCATTTAAAATGGGACTGAAAAATGTAAATATTAACCACTTCTAAAGTCTGTTCTCCACACGAGCCCTTAATACCTCTTCTGATGAACAGCAGCTCTCATTCATTCCCGATACACAGGCATAGCAGCCCGCAGAGAATGGTTATAGAAGAGGATGTGGGGATACATCTTTCTAAACTTTCTGTGGCTTTTGCCAGAGGCATCACGTGCTCTCTCAAATATCTGTGTGTCGGTGGTGACCTCAGTGATGCAATGTCTCAGGGAGTAGGAAGGGAGGATATGATTTCTGCAAGTTTATTCAAAAAGTCTAAAAATACCTAACTTTTTGAAGTGATTAGGAAAGCTTGAACTAAGATGCTTTTGGAGGCTTTTTTTTTTGTGCCTCTCGTTAGCTCAAGAACATTGCCAGTCATGGGCTAGGTAGTATGGGCACAAGTTTAATGTGCTTGAAAATGACAAGCAGTCTCAAAATCTACAGCATGTTTACACATCCAAGCTGCCTGTGTGCAGGCTCCTGGCAGGCTGAGACTTGGAATAGCTTTTTCTGCTCCTATTCTGCTGCAAAGAACCATTTAGGATGACGAACTTTGCCGATTTTTGTGAGTACACCACTCAGGAGAGTTACAGTGTAAGTCTGAATTATGAACTGGTGTAGCAGGAGTTTTTTCCACTTCATACGCTAGGCAACACAACTTAGTTTTAATCATTCTGGAAGCTGGGGCCCAGAAAGTTCATTGGCACAGAGAAGTTTCCTAAGATTGCAATTTATAAAATGTTTTCTCTATAGTTTTCACCTGCCGCTGTTGCAGGTTCTTCTCTGCCATCACAGCATTGGTAGGACAAAGGTATTGGTGGCTTCCTCCCTTGCCAGGTACTGTGGTCCTATAACCTGTGAGAACCTGTACTTGTGATGTACATCCCCATGATGCTGTCTCTGCTCCTGTCCAGTCCCGCCACTGCCAGCCTGTTCTGAAGCCTGTGTTAAGCCTTTGGCTGTCACAGACAGAAATCTGCTCAGAGGCATCAGTTACCTCAACTGCTCTGTTTCCCAGGCTTGTCCTTGTGATTCCTGACTTTACCCTGGTCCACATCTGATGGAGGCTGTAATCCAGCTGCAGGGGAGCACACTGTGTCTGCATTATCTCCCCTCCTCTCTGCCATGACCATGAGGAACAAGGATTAAAAATAGCACTGAGGAATATTTAAGAGAAAAAACACAGAACTGGTATGTCCCTTGCAACCTTGTACATTCTTTTTCTAAAGGAATAGATAGATAGATAGATAGATAGATAGATAGATAGATAGATAGATAGATAGATAGATAGATACCTTTGAGTCAATCAACTGTGAAAGTTAGTCTTCCACATGTAGGAACAATCTGCAGACCTGCCTTCTATTTGATAATAAACAGGCTAATGAATTCTAGCCAGAAAATTACAGTTATGGGCCTGCAGCAGTCTGACAGGGATATAATTCCTGAAAAAGCCTCCTTATTTTAACTAATCTTCTTGCTGAGGGATCCCTAGTGAACTTGAGCAAGCTGAGAGCATTACAGTGACAAAAACACCTTGGCTCCTTTGGGTGTTATTAGAGACAGCGTGAAATGTTGGTCTGTTTAAACTTCTCTCTTCTGTCCCCACATCTCCCATAGCCAGTGTTGGTAGGGATAGGCCAGTGTAGCACATCTTGCCTTGCTGCCTGTGCTGTGTTTGAATACAAATGCTTTAATAAACTGGACTAAGGTAGCTGATAAAAAAACATCAGCAAAGAAATAGCTCATAGTTGATGTGTTAGAGGTCAGCTTGACAGTAAAGAATCAAGATCTCTCTCCCCCAGTTAGGCTTCAGGGACTGCTCACACTCACCTTAAACCTGCCCTGTTAGGATCTCTGTAGTCCCAGGCAGAATGGCACTGTGGGTTTTATGTTAAGTCCAAAGTTTAAAACTTTGCAGTTTTGCATAGTAAAGAGGGAGAGACACTTCTTTTTAACTGAGCAGAGTAATTATGAATCCATTTGCATGACTGCAGCTTCACTATCCATAGGGCCTCACTCAGGAGGATTAGCAAATGTCAAGTAATGACCAAGGCAGATCACGAAAAGGTAGTTAGCTCATTTCTGGAAAGGGATCAATGTGCACAGCACTGCCTTAATTCCTGCTGTGGCCTCAAACCTGTTAGAATTGTCTTCAATGCACTGAACAGTTTACAGCATTCACATTGCTCTTTGGGTAGTGTTACCATTGCATGCTGGCAGATTCCCCACTTCTCTGCAAAGACAAGTGGGCAAAAATTAGTCCCTCATCCCCTGATAGGGCAGGGTGTTGAGGCTGAGTTTTTCCTGAGTGAGATGAAAGGTGTTCCAACTAGAGGTAGGTGAGAAACAAATACTGAAGCTCTGTTCCAATTTATGGACCTCAAATTTAGCCAGGCCCACCTTTGCTATATTTTTCGCTGCTCAGGTGGACATGGTAAATGATCCACGTCCATCTGATGCCCACGAAGATGCCCTGTTTCTGATACACCATCCTGGACAGTTAGCCACACACACTGTCAGCTTTGATCCTCGGCAGTACTAGCCTGATGCTGAGTACCACAGCAGGGGATTTGCAGCCATGGACTGTTTGGGGGAAATAGAAACAGAAGGACCTTTTTTTTTTTTTAATTTTTAAATTTCAATTGAAACAGATGAAAAGCAAACCTGTCCACAGCAGAGAAAGTTGTGGTTGCTCCACGGATGTAGTAGTCATAAGTGTACATCATCATGTCCATATCTTCTCCGTAGTGTCCTGGATATTCTGTTGTTAACCTTTACATGAGGAAAAATAAGATAGTACAATTTACCATCGTATATAGAAGTCCAGCTGGTTAAATGCAACTCAAATAGTAGATTTGTCCTGCTTCTTTGAAAGTTCTTTTTCCTTAACAGCACCACAAGATACATTCTCAGCTCTGAGGCTGCCTTTCTCTTCTACACAACTAATTTGTGTAGCTATTTGAATAAATTTCAGTAAGTTTAAAACTGTTAAGAGCAAAGTTAGAGCATTAATGTGTATACATCTACAGCTCTGGGATAAAAGCAGCCTGAACAAGAATATGAATCTTGTCTACTACTTATGTCTTTATTGCAGGGATTTGCTCTGGCCTCTTGTGAGTCTGGTTTGCTGCTGTAGAGTGCTGTAAATGTTGCCAAGTCAAATAACTACAAGCATTTATCCGCTTATGAATGATATTAAACAAATCTAGCAATTATTCCATTCCTCTTTTTTTCCCCTTTCATCCTAGTTTATAATGTAAAAATATGGGCCCGCACCATACTCGTGCAGTGTAATTTATGCAAGAAGCTCAAACTGCTTCTGCACTTCTTAATCAAATTATGGTTACTGCTTCTCTGGGAAACAGTCAAGTAATACTGTATGTGGTTTTACAGATAATGAACAGATGCAGGAAGGGACTGGGTCCTTTAACCAGTGCTTAATGTCAACATTATGTTAGAGGTCAGGAATGGGAAACTGGCTCTCGGTCTTTCCTTGTATTACACCATTTTACGTGGGAGTTGCTAGTGGAATTATTGTCAGCTTTACTCCGAAACAGCACAAGGAAGAATTGGGTTCCCTGTAAGGGAGATGCTGTCCCTGTGGAAATGAACAGCTCAACTCCTAGTGAGACAAAAAGGGTTAAGACGGCTTTACAAAAATTCTAAAGACTGTTTTTCTGACTTAATTCAGCTCAGCAGCAGTGCTCGGGTGATGCTTGAAGGTGATCCTAGCACATCCTAGCCAAGCACTCACGTGCATGTTTACATTTTCTTAAATCGGTGAGGTTTGAGCACAAGCTTAAATATTTGACTTACTAGGAATATAATTATTGGGATGATGTTAAGTCTTTAAAATTGTATCCTTTAGGGGTATTTGGAGCCCAAACCAGTAACAGTTGGAGTACTCAGAAATGGAAAGTTTGCCTGAAAACTGAGGGACTGTGGAATATTAGGCCGCTTTCTCCTAGAGCCACTTGCTATAACAAAAAAATCCTCTGAAATTGCCACCACTCTCTGTATGTTTGAAATGTATTTTTGATCACTTTTTTTACCCTATTCTTATGCTGCTTACATCTTCTTTGTAAAGCAGATGTGACTTAATTCCAGGTTATTTTCAGCTTTTGAATATGACAGAAAATTATCATTCGGTTAGAACATCATTCCGAAAAAACTGCTATTCCTTGACAAATGAAAATTGAGACTGAGTGTGAAACTCAAGCACGACCTTTTAAGATTCCTAAGTCTCAACAGTCAACTTCTTTGAACATATCTCATTCCTGTGCCTCCTGCCCTTCAGCCGCGGCAATCATCAAACTGATTTCAAGTTGTAGTACAAGAACACCCATCCCCGAGTGTGTTTGGGAAGCAGAAGATCAGGCCTGGTCACAGTGTCTACAGAGCTCTGAACCCAGACCCGTGGGTTGGCAGAGCCCTGACAGCGCTGTGCCATTGATAGGGAATGAACAGCAGTATTTCACAGGTCATGCAGGCAGCTGCTGCAGACTAAGAGAGCTGGACGAAGCCATGCACACTGGCAATTGTTGGGATGGATAAACAGAGTTATCAGTATGCTCTGCAAGTACAAAAATTAGAGCCAGAGCTTTCAGTCCAGCTCCCATGAAAAGTCCAACATGAGACCACTATGGATTTTATGGGAACTGGCTCTGACCCAGACAAAGAAAATAAATACAAGTGTTACAAAAAGCTGTTTCTCATGGCTTTTCACCAGTTAGCTGGTGGATTTTCCTAGACTAAAGATCATCACCTGAATGTGTTTCTTTCAAACCGTGGCAAACCTAATTTACTTGTTATTTTGACTGAAGGCTGACATTACCATTTTTGCTTTCAGGACATCTGCCCTTGTGCTCCCAGATATATGTTTATTTGTCAGTGTCAGACAGTTTACAGTTCTGATTTGAATACTCTTCTACTTAGACAAGTTGTGATTTGAATCTGTAATACACCTCCGTGGCCTCATGAAAGCATCTTGGCCTGACCGTAAGCTGATCTCTTGGTATAGCCAACTTGCTGAGAGCATCCAAGTTTGCAAAGAGTTGCTTTCAGGGCCCTGTACTCCATGCCCAGAGCTGTAATGACAGCTAGAGTAAAACAAAGAGAGAGAGAGGTCACAAAGCCTCACCTCTGCTACCTGTTCTGTATTTTATCCACTTTTGTTTACACAGAAATCAGGGCCTTGGGAACAACTTGTTTGCATGTGCAAGTCTCCCATCCGTGTAGCCATGGATCTGAATCTGGGAACTTGAGAGTATTTCTGGGTTCAGATCCAGAGGCCAAGAGAAACTGGGGCTCTGTCTATGCTAGTAAATTAAACAACACCAAAAGGTGTTTCTGGGCGTTATAACTCAATTGCCTACTCGTGTAAATTATTAGAACAATCCCTGGGACAGTTTTAGCCCAGACTAACTGGCACAGTCTCAGCAGATACCTCAAAGACACAGTTTGTGAGTTAGCATGGGGTAGGTACCATTCCTAACAGGCAGAATGTGGACACCCTGCTTTGAAGGGTAAGAAAGTTTAATGACAGAAGAGATTTCCTAAATTTAGTTTACTAATTTGGAGCCTGAGTGTCTGATAACATATCTTCAAAGATTCCTGGGTCATAGCAGGTTTTTTAAACGTGGCACGAAGACCAGCTATGGACCAGGACTTCATTTTGTGTTCCCCCAGGTTTGGGGGCTTTTTGAGGCTATTATGATGAAAAAACACTAAAATGTGTTTATATATGTTCCACCAAATGTGTTTCATAACACACATAACATCTGTTTGGCATTCAGCAAGGAAAATGTTTTGTAATCTTGACCATCACTATGTACTGGGCAGCCGAGACTATGCGAAACACAAGGTTAAAAAGCTGCTTTCAGTTCCACTAAGAGACAGAACTGAGAGTCAGCTCTTTGAACTTGTTTCATGAGCCTTTCAGTTGAAAAGTAAGTCTGATGACAAGCTCCTGAATTACTGTGAAGGGTCACACAAACCTTTCGCAGAAGCAGGCAGTGTTATTGTGAAGTGGATGGATGCAGTAGGGAGCCTTCATTTAGCTTCCTTCTCTTTTCTTTCTGCCTGATGTTATCGAATCATAGAATTGTTATCTCCCCCTCCCTCTCTCCTAACTTCTCCACATTACCATTCAGCCTCTTAAGGCTCCTCAGCTAAGAATTGTTTGAAAAGCAAATATAGGCAATTACCAAAAGTAAATGATTTGGGGACTTGAGCTGCTCTGAGACTTGTTACATAGATGCCTACTGACTCCTTTTGTTCTAGAGAGAAGAATTATAAATAGCATGATGACAGCAGTGTTCAAGTTCACTTGGGTCTGTGTGGTCTGTCTGTCTAATTCACTTCTCTTTGATGTTTGCTATACTCATTTATGAAACTGTTCCCTTAAGCCCACGCATCTCAAGGTCATCTGGATTACACTCCTTTTGAAGGAAATAGAATTGGTTGTCCATATAGCAGAGCTCTGTGATGTGACACAACCCTTCTCTATTATAACTGGGTTTGGAATCCTGTGCTTGAGTTGCAGAAAATGTACCTGCACTGGGAGATGCTCTAGTGTTTAATGCATAGGGATATTCAGTAGGTGGTTTTCTCATTGTGAAGGGGAGAAAAGACATTTAACTCAGCCATTAAGGGTCTTCTCAAAGTAGTCTGCATGGCACAGGACAGTGGTTCCCTCAGCATTTGTTGTAGCTTGGTGTGTAACCTTATTCTCAAGGGCTTAAATGAAAACGTGAAGTGTTTTACTCTCCAGTGCATACCAACTGCATGTCAACTGTGAGCCACCTACCAAGGCCCTACAGATGGGTAATTTATTTACAAACGTGGTAGCATTTGTAAGCCACGTGTGGCAATTTAAGGTTTATACCTGTAAGGAGTCTTGAAACTAGAGAGCGACACTCCTTGCCCTAGTTGGTGAGGTTTCCCGGCCCACAGGAATCTGGTCTCCCAAGGAGTCCAAGCCCAAGAGCAAGACCCATTTGGGAAGAGCCGTTCACAGTAGCACACATGAGGGCCCTGTAAGCCCTTCTGGCATTGACCTCTTAGCAAAGAAAACTGGGCTAGGGAAGCAATGAGAAGTTGGGGAATTGCCAAGTGCTGAGACAAAGTTGCTGATGATGTCTGGAGTGTTGTAAGGCCTCTACAATCAAGCTGTGGTGCTTGTGGTGTCTGAGAGGGTACGTCAGAGAAGGCCCTAGAAAAGAGGCTTGAAAAGTAGCTGTGAGATGATCTGTTTTACACTGATCATGGGACATGGGCACTGAGTAAGATGGTACCAAACTAACCCCAAGGAGGCAGAGGATCTCTGTAGGAGATAGCAGGGTACATTTAGTGGGATTTTTTACTAAAGCCAGATATGCAGAGAGGTATGAAGTTTGGGGAAGGACTCGTAGGATAGAAAAGAGTAGTGTGAGACCTTTAGCACGTGGTAGTCTTTTCAATCCATATGATCCATTTGCATAAATTAACACAGAAAACAGAAGAATTCTGTTTAGGTTTTGCAAATCCACTTCAGGTTATTATCAGGTGTATGATGTCTGGAGCACTAGGGGCATTGTTGAGAGAGAAGAAATCAGGTAATTCTACATTGAAGACAAAGAAAACCTTGTGAGAAGGGATGTAAGTAATGTATCATGAGTGGGGGAGAGCAGGAACACCTGACAGAAAAAGGTATCTTCACAATGAGGTTTTTAGCTGGTACAGAGTTGATGTGGGATGGTTTATCTTCTGCCTGGTTTACATCACCCCACCCATCCCCATGGTTTTCTAATGTACTTTATTATAATCCTATAAATCTTGCTCAGGGTAGGAAATGTATTGAAAAAAGGTATTAAACCTTTAATGGGATTACTATTGTTATTATTTTAGTCTGCAACTAGTAATGTTGTTTATTTTCCATGGTGAAGAATTACTATGTTAGAGATTAATAGAAAACACAGAATGATGCATTTAGCACTGAGAAGAATGTTTTCACTAATCTACAGTGATCCTGAGCATTCTTTTAATGACTCTCTTCAGAAATAGTTATTGTGTGAGTCTAATTTTTACCAATAAGAAGATCGAGTTGCACCGATGACCTTATTGGTATTGTCCAGTCTGCCCCTTAGAGAAGTAAATGGGAACTGTGGGCATGCCTTGCCTTCAGATCTTGAGCAGACAGAATACATAAGTCTTTAAAAATACCAAAGACAATCAGTGGTGGAGCTCATGGTTTCCTGCTCCAACTGCTGAATGTACTTGTTCCCTGCTAGAAAGTGTGTTGTTTCAGAGCACCTTACACTTTCCACTTCTTGTGCAGCTACAGTGCTGACAGAATGGCTGGCTCCTTTTTAACTTTCATTTCCCTCTTTGCTGCCGAACTCTTCCTCTAACAATGCCACAGCTGAAAGGAGGAGTTGTTCCGTTTCAAGAGGAAAACACAAGCTTCGACATTAACTTTCTGACCTTGGAGGACCAGGAGTGTCCCTGAATGGCTTTACTGTTTTGGATGTTATTTGCAAGTGCTTCAAGAACGTGGCTTTCCTAAAGGAGAATTTAGTTTTAGGAGCCATGAGCCTGTAAGTTACATGCAGTGAACATGGGAATTATATCCCTCTTGAATCAATTTCAATCCTTTCTCCAGCTGGAAGACAGCAGTCATCCCATTTTAAAAAGCATACTGTGCTTAAAAGCCAAAGAAGGTCTTAGTAAACTGTCTACAGAAATTCCTGCCAATGTTCCCAGTATAGATCTCTGGTTGCTGGGCTGCCAGGGAACTAAAAGTGTCCTGGTGCTGCTCTACAATTGAGCAGTTTTCTCACGTGGCCATTTTGTGTGGTTTTTGGGATTGTGTCAGCTCCAGGCTCTGAGATCATAGATTCACCTAGACACATCACTGCCCTTCTATTCCCACTTTGTTCTAGTGAAAAACACAAAGTCTTACAGGGCTGAGGAGCCACGAGGCCAACACAGTGGGATCACAGCTCTTCTTGGAGGCCTGCACGTGCTAGTGCAATACAGATACAAGCAGCAGCAGAGACCTTGAGGCACCTTATGCCTGCTCCCGAAGACATGTCTGAAATAACATTAGCCAACTTTTCAATGTTAGGCAAATGTGTTTCTCCTAAGGTGCCTCTGGAAGATGGTCCTGGAGGTTGAACTCTATTTGAAGGTTGTATTTGCCGGGATATGGATAAATAAATAAATCAGTTAAATACCTTAAAAAAATAAAAATAAAAAAGAAGGGATGAGAATTGAGTTGCCCAGAAGTGCATGTTTCCACCACACCTATTCTGAGTTCACTTGTTAGATTTGTATCTCTGCTGTTGGTAATCTCTGAGAAACCTGCCCAGGATCTCATGGGTTTCACTATGGCTTTGGTGGCAGGTTGAGTCAAGAAAATGAATAAGTTCTTTAAGCTCCATAACTCTTGGAAAATGTAATTGTTGCCTGGACAATGTCACTATGACAGAGCACAGCCACAGCTCCAGACAGACCTTCTGGGACTTGGACTGCTGGTTGTTTGGAGAGGAGAAACAGTCATAAACAATCTGTGCAGACTTGGGGCTGCTCTGTGACATGTGTTTGCTTTTGAGAGCATGGAGTCAAGCTTTCAATTTCCCGGCAAAGAGAAAAATCTGAGCTCTAATGAGACCACTTAATAACACTGTCTCTACATCTGTAATAGATTTGTTTCCTTTACAATAAGCACACAGTTTATTTCACTGTGGTAGCATTCCCTAGCCAGGTAAAATACAGGGAGCTTTTCTGCCTCCTGTGAGGAATGTTAATGATTTTCAGTATGGTAGAAATGTGCAGAATCCATGACAAGACTTGGCATGGTGAGGAAGGAGGCAAAGTACTTGTAACAAAAATTAAAAATAGCAAGTGCAAAACTATGGGACTGGAAAAGATCAGTGTATTCATTTTCGATATGGACTTACTGTACAGGTGAACTGGGAGTTAATGGTGAGAAGACAAGCTGTGAAACAGAAATGCTGGGGTCTAAGATTAAGGTTATATATGCTAATTTGTCTCTAACCCTGTTCTTAAGGTAAGCATAATGTTTAAGTGTGGGTTTCATTGAGCACAATGATGTCATAAATAGATGTTTCAGCAAGTATTAGCAGGACTGAAATGCAGAAATGTTCCAGCTGTAAAAAACAGGTCAAGTTCTAAGAAACCATTTGCATGACATATACAGGGGAAAAAAACCTGTCTTTATTCATTGTAGGGAAGACCAGCTTGCTTCAGGAGAAATGTAATCCTGAAGAAGAGCCAAGAGGACCCATGTAGAAAGATCAGTTATCCTATGGCTTTTATATTTGCCAGACAGCCTTGTACAGAGACGACGGGAAGAGGAAGGGGTCAAATATCCAAGGTGAGAGCTAATTTAAAACAGTTTTGTTACACCTCAGTCTTGTCAGTTTTCTTAAAAATGCCTTTCTGCCCCTATTTGGTTTCATAATGAAGGATTCATTGCACATTAAAATTCAAGGCTGATGAGAAATTCTGCAATGTGGCTTGTCTTTGAATATGGATTTTCCTATGTGTCATGCATGATCCATGAGGCGCTGCTGTCATTGCATATTTTCCTGGTATTACTTTTCCACATAGCCATATACTAATAGATGCCTTTGCATGAAATTAAGCTACTTCAACCAAGAAATAGGAGTCAGCAGCATGTTAATAGCCATTTTTCTACAGATAGTTTATTGACAGCTAGTTTCTGGAACAGAGTAAATACCATTATAGCTTGGGGTAGAAACGGTAATAAATAACGATACTGTATATGCACACACATTTTTATTGTGTCTTATATGGATATACATTGTGAGATCCTACCCATAGTAGCCCAGGACTGCTTTGCAGATTGTTTGGAAAACACATTCTCTCTGTCAGATGCATCTTAAACAGAGTGCAAGATACAGACCAGAAGTGTGATGTGTGAACAAGGTTTTGTGACGATAACTTGGAAATGCCGATAGAAGTTGTTAGTGAAATCTCCCGGGCTTAGGGAATGGAAATTTAGTCATTGTATAATGAAGTTTAGCAATTCAGACAAGTCACATCTGCGGTAGTATAAGTGGGTCCAAAACATGGGGTTTCACACTACCACAACTCCAAGTTGTTTGTATGTTAGCATAACAACTAGCGCTCTCCCAGATGCTGTCTAGGCGGGGTAAAGGTGATAAACCAGAAAATAAACCATTCCCAGCAGACAACAGGCAGGAGATAACTGTTTGGAGAGGGGAGTTTTGCTGCATGGTGTGGACCACCCCGCAGAGGAATCTTCCTATTTGGGACTGCAGGAAAACTCTGCTGAAAAGAGACCTCAAGAGTTCTCTGGTACAGCCCTTTGCTCAAAGTAAGGTCAACAACAAGGTCAGACTGGGCTGCTCAGAGCTTTATTAAGTCAAATCTTGAAAACCTCCAAGGATAGAGCTTGCACAGCCTAATTAGGCAACCTGTTCTGCTATCTCACTGTCCTCATAGAGGAAAAGGTTTCCTTTATATCCCTCTGAACAGCAGACCTGCCCTAAAGCATATCAACTGTTCCCCCAGTTTAGTGGCACATCAGACTTGTCAAGAGTGTCCTCTGTTGCCTGCTGAAGGTTATTGATAAAGATGTTAAATAGGATGGGTCCCAGGGTAGACTGTTACTGTGCTCGCATAAGGGGCATTCAGGCAGTATCACCCTTTAACCACTACCCTCTGAGCCTGCTAAGCCACCATTTTTTTACCCATCTAGATGTTTGTCCCTCCAGACCATAAAATCCTAATTTGGATAAGCTGTATGTAGAAAGATCTTGTGTCTGTCTTGCTATCTCCAAAGGCAGAATGAAAGCTAGAAAGAAACTGGAAGTAATATATTGCAAGGAGGCATTTCAAGAGAGTAAGGTCAAACAAGGCTCTCACGTGGAAGAAACCGTATGAGAGATTGTCCAGGTGAGAGTGGATTTAGAAGTGTCAAGATAGGTTAGTAGCTTGAACAGAAAAAACTGGCTCCAGATGGAGTGCTGAGCCTGGTAATACCAGGTAAAAACCAGTTTTATAATAAACTCATAATCACTAATTATGCACCAAAAGGTTTTCACAACCCAGGTGACAGGTCTTCCCAGAGGTTTTACAGCTCTTCCCTCCCAAAAGAATGTGAGCAGGTGGGATTTCTATCCTGTTTAGAGGGAGAAACACTTCACCTGCCTTTGAAACACTGCCTTTTCTGCATGGAAAGATGATAGCAGCTGAACTGCACAAGGCATTCTTTTCCAAGCATGAACATGGAGCTTTGTCGCTGTGGGAAATAGAAGGGCAGTACAGGAGTCCATGTGCATCCGGGGTGGAAATGCAAGACATCAGTAACCCCAAACATTTACGTTAGGACCCGCATTACTCTGGGTGCCAGTTTGCAAGGCAGAGACAAAGCTGTTCGCAGTTGTCAAGATGACGTCTGAGGGAAGCAGAGTTGTGAACAACAACAGAAGAGGTCAGAGAAGACTTCTGTTGTCTCTCTGACAATGCATGCAGTATTAGAGGAGTGAGAGAGGTTGTAAGGACTGCTCAAAAGTTGGAGTGAGTCTCCATCAGAGGGAAGAGCCTGGGCGGGTATGAAAATAAAACCCCAGGTAGAGAACATCTGGGGGCAGTGCGGGCTGGAAAGGGGGCAGAAGAATGTTCAAAGACTGGGTTACAGAGTTCCTGACATTCAAAAGCTTTTAAAATAGTAATAACAAGCTATTTATTTTCCTCCTGTCTGCAAGGAGACTGAAGGATGCAAAACAAGGCACTACTGTTGTGTTTGGCCAGTAGCCAGACAAACAAGTAAGACCAATGGGAATGCAAACAGTTTGTATGTATCTGTATCTCAATGGGAAGTTTACTTCAAAGCTGACTTGTGGAAATAGAGATTACAGCACAGACTTTTCCCCCCTATTTTCTTATTTATTTATCTTTTTAGGTGCAGGTGGGTTATTCTTTGTATCATTGCAAGCAGGTGGATTAATAGCCCTGGAGCATGAAATCATGAGTTGTGTTACACAGAACAAACGGGAGCAATAGGAGCTTTCTCTGAGACTGCTGACAGTCTTTACAGTTTGCTACTGTGATTCTTTCTCAATTTAGAGAAACCACACCTGGGGACACAGGGAAGATCAGGATGTATAGCTCATTTTTTCATAGTTTCTGTGTGAAGTTGCCAGCAGCAGTTGGGATACTGTGTTGAGGTGAGGCCACTTCTTTTTTTTAGCTTGGACTATGAGCAGTAGCTCATTTTGCCTTTGGTCTTCAAACAGCCTTGAGAGAGGAAGCAAGCTGCATGCACTACTAATACAAAAATCCCAAGTTGTCAGCCAGAGGATATTTTTTCTGAGGTAACTGGCAATAAGTTCACTCCTGTGGCACAACTGCATAGCACAGAGATGCTCCTACTCCTGTAAGTGTGCTGGATTTACAGTGGGAGCTGTATCACCACCTTTGAAATGCTGTTCCACTTTGGAGATAGGTAGTAGCTGCTGCTGCTACCCAGATCCGTTCACTGTAACTGTGCCCTCATTCTCTTCCCTTATCCATGGGTCCTCGAGAATCCTGTTACCAGACTGGAAATAACTTGCTTAGCCCCATAAACACAGTTAACTTTTTTCTCAGACAAGGTTTTGGTGGGACAAGTGGCCAAAGACATTTCTAGGGACTGCTGGGGAAAAGAGGCTAACGTGTTTGGTTTCTGCTTGAACTCACCAGCAGGAATACGGGCACCTCCGGCTGTAGCGGCAGCAATAGAATTGCCATTCACGGTCAAGCACAGATGGAAAATACTGACTCTGGAAACCAGCCACCAGCCCATTGTTTGAGCAGGTTTGATACCTAATAAAGAAGAGAACACATAAGGAAAACATGTTATTAGATTCCCTGATAGTTTCAAGCGCTTCTGAGAAGAGCATGACAGTTTTTGATTCAGGGTGGAAGCCAAGGCTTTGGCTTTGCATTTGGCTTCCACTGTATGCGCTTGTTGCGTGTTGAGTAACCATTTTGTATAAGAAAGCAGCAGTAGTTAGCTATTGTCCAAACACTTGTGTTGCATTGAAAGCTATTTAAACTGTTTTAATTTTAATCATTTTAATGATTAAATTTAATTTAACCATTTTAATCATTTCAATCTAATCAGTCAAGAAGGTTGTTCTGGTGTTACCATTCTCAACTGTTTATGAATCATGAGGCTGACTTCATAGTAGTCCATTAATACTTTTGGCTGTTGATATTTGAGCATTTGATGTTCACTGGAGTAATTTCTTCACCTCTTCTCTACAAAAGAGAAACCTTAGAAACTCTTATAAATTCAGTTTATCTCTTTCTCAATTACCTGTCTCCAGGAGAAGGCAATCTTAATTAAAAACATATTAGGCTTGTGGTGAAATCAAGATTTGATAACAATCACATGAGGAAAAGTAAGACTCGGATGTTAGAAAATTATAAGACTCAAATTTTATGGCTGGGTTTTAGAATGAAAAATGTGCTGCTTTGTGCTTTCTGTGTAATCGGGAATTCTGTCATACATGTCAATTACTGCCTTCAAGTAGAATAGACATTGTCTCTAAGCATGCAGGTATATCCTTCTCTTTCTGCACACCCTACATACATCTGGACACTGATACACAAAGTAATTCAAATGATAATCAGTTTGAATGGCTTGCTTCTTGGAGACTACAGACAAGGAGAACATTAACTCAGCTATTGAGCACTCATTCTCTTGAGCGCCCTCCTAGCCTCACTGTTTCCCTACTGGAGAAAATTATAGGAATTCACTTTCTTTCCTTTCCTTTTCTTCCTTTTTCTTTCATCAGGGAAAACTTGGCAGCCTAGAGCTGTAGCAAACCTTCCTTGTGATGCCACAAAACCAAGTACATCAATATATCTAAAAGACACTTTCAGGAGTAACTTTTGATTAACAAATACCGAAAATCTCCCCTAGTTTCATTCAGTTACCTCATCGTTTATTTTAATGACTCTAGAGCTCCCGGAGGGATAACACATCAAGTAGCAGAGTGTGGTGTTTGGAAAGTCATCCCCTTGTGCATACAGGCGTTAGTGCTCGCAAAGCATGAGGCTAAACTGTGTGCAAAAGCTGAAAAACTCATCCATTTTGACCACTTCAGGGATTAATTCCTCTGCCAAACGTTAAGCTTTGAACCATGGGTCTCTTCTGTATGTCCCTTTCACTGTGTTCAGTTGCTCATACAAGAGTATTTACATGTGTTTGTATCCCTACATCTCCCACGTTGCTGGGGCCACACAGACTTGCTGCGCTTCGTGAGAATCTTTCGAGGACCTTTAGAGTTAAGCAGTGATGGGGACTCTTGAGTTGCTATGGTATCACACCAAGTATGGCAGTTTGGCTCTCACTCAGAGGATTTCAGCAGGACTTTGATAGGAAGTTGCTCTGTTTTTTTGGCACATAGGCCATGGGAACATATGGTTAAGACTCTGTGTAAACATACTGGATAGCTGCAGATGATTGGTGTTATCCTGATGGAAGAAAGGTTGATACACAGAAATACAGGGAACAGTTATACCTGTTGCAAAATGAACATTAATCTGTGTAAACTAGAACCAAACTTGAGTCCTCTCATCATCTTTGGCCTCTTCCTCTTCCCAGTTACATGCATTTCCACTGCTTAAGTTTTTGTGCCCCTGGGAGATTTGCTAGCTCTTTTTCATAGGTGCAATAATTGGAGCATTTAATACTTCCTTTTCCTTTGCACTTCCTCTCGGACGCTCAGCATTGCCCTGCAATCTCATCCCCCCTGATCAGCATCTGATACTCCTGCCCATGCTTATCTTTGCAGGAGGTTCTTCCTTCTCTTTTTCTCTCCCCTCCTTCTTGCATTCAGTCTGCGAAGTTCTGCTCTCTTTCCCCACAACATTTTTTATTTTCATGACACCTCAAATAATACAGTCCAGTTGAGATGGAAAGATTTATTTTGAGAGAGACATTAGCTAATGTAAGACTCCTGTGTTCACATGTGTACATATTCGGGGCCCAAAATTTAGGAAGATTTGGTTATTTTTGATCCTGATTCTATCTTCTCATGAAAAGTTCGTTTTAAAAAACATAATTGGTATTGCCTTAAAAATTAGCTTCTTAGATGGAGAGTATAACTGAACATAAGTCATGTCTTATAATTAGATTGCCATTGTATTTTAAAAGCATTGAAATTTAAAATGTACTTCTAAGCTCATGTGTCTCTGTCTCGCACAAAGTCCTGCAATCTGTTATTCAAGAGCAATAATGGGTTCAGCAAAAGAAAGGTAATAGTGATGTTGAAATACTTTTCTTCAGCTCTGAGATAACATAAGATTCCCTCCCCGTCCCCGATCTTTCTAATTCTCAAGTCAAATCCAGATATTCCTCCAAAAATTAAGAGATGCTCTCAGAAATTGGAGTGCTTACTTGTGAGCTCATATAAAATCTTTTGTTCTGTTTCCTTTTCCTAGTTGGCCTCTTTCTTACAAGCAGAAAGTAATTTTTCAGGAGAAACAAACAAATCTTCCTCACACACCTTTTTAGTCAGATGGTCTATGTGCTAATCTGAAATCCATACTTAATATGTATTTCTTCTTTCTCTGTTGAATTCACTACTCCTGTCACAGCACATCCTGCAAACCAAGGTTGTGAATAAAAAAGTTGGTTTATGGCCAAGTATAAAAAAAAAAAATTCTTTTTTCACTAGACCCACTCTGTAGCACTTTTAATATAGAGGCTAATTCAGCATTCAGAATTAAGGTCACTTGGTTCTCTTCACTCGTGAAATCCTGACATTGCTAAGAACAGAGAAAGATACATCTTAGGTGAATGCAGAAGAGCATGAGAAACCAGCTGGGACTGTGTGGGATGAAACTTGGCAAAGGATATATTATTTTGTTTTTCTAGTTGGCTCAGGTTGCGATGCATAGAAAGTTGCCTTTTGGATCTGGTACTGGAAGAAGAGGAGGTGAGCTGGCTCGTAGATCTAGGAGTGGGAGATCTGGTGGTGGCGAGGGTCAGGTGCTGTTGAATGGGAAGTTGCCCTTCCTTTCCCTCATTTACATCTGTTGGAAATGGCTGCAGTGTTTCATAGAACGTAAGTAAACTATACAGCCTTACTTTGGATGGAGTTTAGTGTAGTGACACGGATGTGTTAGCTGAGAGTTTACACATCTTGCTGCAATTGCTGTGGAAAGCCTCTTGTCTTCTTCTGGTTTGGTTAATAGGTGTTGGACAGCTGAGTTCTGTCATGGCAAGCAAGCAAAGTGTGCATCCATGTTACCTGATTAGTTCAGGTCAGGACTCCTTTACTTGTTCGCCAATGATCTTTTATCTGTGAGACCAAACTAGAACTGGTTTGAAACAAACCCACTTAAAATCTATATGTGGATTTTGAGTCCACGCATAAACCGTTGCACCCTACAGATCCACTTGAACTGTGCCATATTATTTGCAAACTTTGATACAGTTTGTGACTTGGTCAGTGAGCAAGTGTGTGCCTCCTTGACTCACAAGTTGCCTGCCAGGTTGGAGACGAGTATCACTTGCAACAGTATAATTGTTCTGTGACAGTTCATTATTATGCCTACATGCCATTTTTGCTCTTTGCTAGACAAACCCCGGACTGTTGTGCCCCAATCTAATGCTGGTGCTGTGTTGTAAACTTGTCCTGGAGACCCTTTGTCCCTCGGATACGGCAGGAATTAGCCTGAGCAGTGTGTTGCCCTGAGGATGACAATGCAAAGAGGAAGCCTGTTCACTACAGATCTACTCAGGGAAGGCCAAGGCAAGATGCAATAAGTGGTGGTGTTAGAGCCTGCATCGAGCCCCTGCCACGCTGAGCAGGTAGCACTCCCTGTGCAGTCTCTGACACCGCTCTGTAGTCACTGGGTCGTGCTGCATTAATGGCAGTTTGTTCCTTCTAACAGGGTAACCTGAGAGTGTCGTTCCATGTACTCCAAATAACTCCTACTGTTTTGCTGGAGAGCAGATGGCTCCTGTAAAACTTGCATCATTAATTACTTTAAAGCTATCTCTCTAGAGCCCGTCACAGCAGAAGGCATCTCTGTATTACGGAGATAATGTCAGACATGACAAACTGACCCAACAGAAATAGCACTGCATGTTTTCAGCTGCAGTCCTTCCTGGAGTGCATGTGGAGAGAGGTGGCCTAACCTCATGCAGCCAGTAAAACCACAGTTAGAGCGTGGGAGACATTTTAAAATGAAATATTAGATATGCTGTTTTGCTGTAGTTCTTTCACCAAAACCTGTTACTTTCAATATCCAAACCTTAATTTCCTCTTGGTACATCTGTGGAGGGCAGGCCCTGTCCTGGTCTCCTGAGTTGTTTTTGTGGAGTGTCCTCCTGTGTGTGGTTTAGTTAGTCGCACGATGGAAGCTAATTTAATGGTCAGTCTGTTACAGATGGAGTGGGGAGAGGTAAGTGGCTGACGGCAGGCTCAGGACACTTGAAACACTGGCACTCTGATGAAGGGAATAAACTTTCAGTGTTTGATTATGGAGTCACTCCAATGGCCACTTCTGTGAGGAGTCTCCACTATCTGTCGTGAGGTTGTGAGGTGTATTGTAGTGACATGCCAAAGACAACCTATCATCTGCAGCTATCTTTTGCTGTCATTTAAGGGTCAGTGATGACTTTCTTTGGCCTCCCCATCCAAAGAGAAGGCAAGGCCCTAATCACCCTCTTGATTTCTTCCTGAGAGATGCTGATGAGGCCTTCCTATCTACAGAAACACCCCTCTTCTCCTCACATGCTCCCATTTGATTCAGTCCCTTGCAGCTGAAAGCCTGTAGCACTATCCCTTTAACATAAACCTAGGGCTCTGAAGAAAATTAACTTGTTTGTGAAGATAGCACAAATGGGAACATTTTGAAAAGGCAGCTTGATTAGTGGACTTGGATAATGCAGACTCTGAGTTGAGACTTGGGATTGGTCAGAGATTGACAACAAAAACAGTTCCTTGCAGATGTACTGGGGCGTGCTGCCAGTGCCTGAACAGGAGGCTCCTGCAGACACTCACTTTGCTCATGAGCCTGTCTTTGTGCCCAGTTTGTGGGAAATGGGGTTGTGTGCCTGTCTGTTTGTGCACTTAAATAGAAGGCAAAGGAAAGTGAGAATGGGAGTGGGGAAGGAGAATTTAGATAGCTGTTTTATCCAAGTCCCATCCAAACACTTCTCAGAAGTCTAAACAAGGAAAAGAGGTAATAAGCATGCATTAAATACCACTTGGCTGGAAATGGTCCTACTTCGTGCCTTAAGGGTAACTGGGAGTAGATTGGGGATATGGCATGTTTCCATCTGTATTATGTGGTGTAAAACAAACACTTTCTCCTGGAAGGAAGAGTCGTTTGTCTTTCACTTGCAAACTCTTCTTCATTTTTTTGTGTAATCCCTGTCCTTTGGTATGGTCACTTTCAGGCAAGAACAATAGTTTTTCATAAGTACCTTGTTCAAAGACTGTTCCATAGAGACAACTGTGGAGTATTCAGTGAAGCAATGAAGAACAGTCTCACCCACAGTCACTCACTCAGACCTTACCTTTTCTTAGCTGATGAAACATTTACCCAAGGTCAAACTTCCTCCAGTACAACTAAGCTAAGAACATAAGGTTTATTCTGTCTGAAATGGCAGGATTCCTAGAGAAGTTGCAGCATACAAATAATTAGAAGGATTGTGTAGAATCAGGGGATGTTCTGAAGATTTTTCCCTTCTCCAGATATGAGTGTTTCCAAATTATCCAGGAACAGATTCTGCTCCCAGTATTGAATAGCATCTTGGTTAGCAAATAGCCTCTGCAGGAGTAAGATGTTGGGACAGATCCAACAAAGGCTTTGTACACGTACTTAACTTTAAATGTATTCACAGACAAATGAAGCTGAGAAGGCATCCCTGGTCATCATGCCAACATTTTTCCTATGAATCTTGTAACATGTTCACAGGTTTCTCCTGTCCATTCAACAGAACAGAAAAGAACATACTCTCTTCAGAAGTGTATGTACACATACGCTTAAGTTCAGGGATGCATTTATTAAGTGAAGCACCTATAGTTAGATGTCTCCTGAAATGCCAGCAAGTAATTCTAGGTAACTGTTAAAGGTTACTGGTCTTCACCAGTCTGCTTCTGCAGAGAGATGGGGTGCCCCAGAGAGCAGTTTTTAGAGTACCTGTTTCCCTCCATTGACCCTGGAAGGGGACAGAGGTCACAAACCAGGCATCATGATTAGAAGGCTAATGTGGATCTATGTCATGCCCTCTTTCTGCTGAATACTGATTTTCATATCTGGAAGATGCAGTCTTACAGGTTTAATCCTAGAAGTCCATATAATACCTAGTGTTACTGTAGGAAGCAAGCTTGCCTACACCAGCTCTGTCAGTGGCTTCACCCTGCCTTCAGCCCCACAGCTCTCCTATCCCTGTGCTCCCCATGTCCATTTCTGCCTTCCCCGCCCTGTGATAATGCCCAAAGAAAATAATGACTCAGAGACTCTTTTTTCTCTCTGCTTTCTATTTCCACTGCATTTTCTCTCTAAAGCTTTTCTCAGCTTTTTGGTTTGCTGGGTTTGTTTTGGTTTTTTTTTTTTTGGGGGGGGGGGGGGTGTTGGTTTTTTTTTTTTTTTTTTTCAAGAAAACTCTGTTGGGTTTGTCTCTGTTTTGCAGCTGCATCGCAGGCTAGATAGT
>WTSP01001185.1:0-11224 GCA_025331215.1 Actenoides lindsayi | reverse complement strand
TTTTCTCTCTGCTTTCTTTTTCCACTGCATTTTTGCTCTAAGCGTTTTTTCGGGTGTTTGGTTTGTTGGTTTTCTTTTTGTTTTTTTTTTTGTGGGGGGGGGGGGGATGTTGGTTATTTTTTTGTCTTTTCTAAAGAAAACTCTCTTGGGTTTGTCTCTGTTGTGCAGATGCATAGCAGTCAAGAATGGTGATTTTTGAAATGCCATGAACATAATTTGTCAGAGGTCAGTTTTTGGTGTTTCTGCCAGACTGGAGTTTCTGGGACATGGCTGAGAAACTGGAGGGACTTCAGAGAGCTGTTTGCATGATCAGCACTTGCTTAGGAGTGTTGGAATATAAAACTTCCAAAGGAAAGCTGAAAGGATGGAGACTTGTTCAGTCTGAAAGCAAAAGCATGGGTGAAGGTGCATGGGTGAGGGAAAGGCATAACTGATACCTATTAATAAGTTAAAGAGATTTTACAAAGGATGCAGTGTGCTTGTTCTCATTCCTCAGTGAAGGCAGGGCAAGGAATTTAAAAGCCTCAATTACAGCAGAGGAAATGCAGATTAAATTTTAGGGAAAACTTGGCAGCTTTGGTGGTACAAGCCATTGAATCTCCCTGGATGTGATGTGCAAAGTAAGAAAAAACAGGCTATGAAGCAGAGCTGAAGCAGGAATATTGCAGTCCATCCTGCATGGATGGGGAATGGACTAGCGAGTCCAGCAGCATGCTGTGCCGGCTCATGTGAGGAGGATGTGTTGCACATCAACTGATTGGTTCATCAGGACATCAACAGGGAAACAGAGGTGACCAGACAGGAACTGGTGGTACAGACTGTCATTCATATTTGTGGTCCTACTTGGTTACTGAGTGAATCCCTTTAGAATTGGGGATGGCTCCGAATAGCACTAAGGTGGGCATGGAAGAGAGAGATAAGAGAACTAGCTATGAAAAGTAAGATTTCCAGGAGAGAAGGTGTGGGATTTCTAAAGGCCCTGCAGGCTACATTTGTTCTGTCACACTAATTTGAGGTTTGAGTTTGCACTCAGACAGCCCAGGCTGGCTGCCTGCTGGCCCACATTTTTATTCCAGTCTGGGATGAGCCTGCTGGGTTCTTGGGCAGCAGCATCTGGGCACAGCAAGAGACAGGGTGGCTTACAGAAAGCCTGTGTCCGTGAAACACTGTAGATGCAACTAGCTCAGCCCTGTGTGCAGACAACTGCAGAACACAACAAGGCACAGACAGCTGAGATTTATGGAAACAGCCCAAGTAATTAGGAGCACAAGTTTACTTCTGCAAAGGGCTATGTTTTCCCTAATCACTTTGGTGTATTCTTCCTTCCCCTCAAAACAGACAGAAGAAAGAAAGAAGGAGATCTATGCAGAGAAGACAGATAGCTGTAAGAATGTTGGACTGGAAAGGTGAGCTAGGAAAGAAATCACTAAAATCACTCCAAAAGCTAGGAAAGAGAGTGAAACAGAATTAAAGACATTGAAGAGGGGTTGGAAAAGAAATACATTTGGAGAAAACATAGGGTTGGCAATAGGAAAAAATGTAGGCAAGAAAGAGGACGCAGTGGAAGGATTTTTTTACAAGATGAAGGTAACAAGATTCAGGTAAATACACTAAGGATGTAGTCATGCTAAGCTTACAGAGCATGGTGATAAATATGGCCCCATGGCCAGAGAGCAGAAGAAAACATTCTGTATAGATGTACATAGTATCCTGTTTGTGAGAAGTGAACTTGAGCAATTCCTGAGAGGGATTTTTAGAAAGAGAATAACAACTTTATTTTGCACAATAGAAAGGTCTAATTCAAAATTACTTTGCATTAAGTAGAAACTGCATCAGTGTATGACAAATGAAGAAGCCATCCAGGATAACCACAGCGTCTTCTTTCTGCCTGTTTTGCAGCCCTACCCATTTATTTTCAGTTCTTATTCCAAAATTAAGTATAGGGTCAATCTTTTTTTCCTCAGCAATTGCATCAGCCATAGGAATGTATCATGTGGTAAATGAAAGAGTATGAATAATTCAGAACACAATTTTGAATCATTTAAAAAGCAGGAGCTTCATATTGCATTGCTAACCTGTTCACATACAACATGAAATCTACAAAAATCACATGGCAGTTTCTGGAATAAAACTATTTCAAGTATTTGAAAATATTCCTGCATTCATTTCATTCTGTGCAAAGAATATTTCAATCTCAGAGTTTTCCAAAACTGTGTTCACATTTCATGAAAAAATCAGAAGGTAGTTAAATACTGGGTATGTGCTGCCTAAACATGAAACACTATTTCCAGGAATTATTGTGACCGTAAAATGTGGTCACTTTAGCCTCTAAGGCTGGTGAAAAATGTAACATTTAGTTAACCAGAACTGACTGTATTAGGGAATTAACATGATCTTCTGCGATCATTATCATGCATATATGTGCCACCATCATCACTCAGTGTAGATTTTTGGCTCCTATAATACCAGCATGATTAGAAAACAGCTTTTGATTGCACCTAAGCCAAAAAGCTTAGCAACAAAAACGCAAAGAGAAAAGCCAGTGCAATACAGAGAAGAATTATTTTTCTAGTGGTAAGAGCGGGAGGAGGGAGTGAGGAGCTTTACAAGTTGTTCCCTGGTTTTGTCACTGATTGAATGTGTGGCCATTCAAGAGGGAGTTTATCCTCACTGAAGGGTCATGCCTCATTTTCTTCATCTATGAAACAATAATTACGAGACCAAACCACTTTGCAGCCGAGGTCGAGTGACCAAACAATACGAGATTTCTGAAGCACACTGAGACCCTCCAGCAAGAAATTGCTCCAGAGGATCAGTTGTGATCCTCGTCACCTCACACACATGCATCACGATTACTGAGTCTTAAGCAACTGTTCAGGGCAGCGAAGCCACTGGTTATGATGGCATGAGCATGTTTTTGCATCGCTCTGGCCACAGTGTTAGCAGCCGCATTCCACGGGGGGTATCAGGGCTGTGCCCTCCAGGGGTGATTGAGGGTATCCTACCATTCGGTTCCCGCCCTGTTGATCTCTTCCCACCAGCACTCTGTCGGCTCACCGAGGCTCTGGGCCGGCGGCATGCAGGCGTAGTTCCACAGTCTGTCGGAGCCTTCCTTCTTGTTGAACACGCTCCTGACGGCCACGACCACCTGTCCGTGCGGGCACTGGAAGTTGAAACCCTGCCGGTACACGTTGACCCACTCGTCATTGTCTCCGTAGTTGTAGGGACCGTAGTAATAGTCCCCGCCATACTGGCCCCATGCCACGGGCACCAGAGGCAGGAGCACACAGAGAAGGACGAGGTCCATCCTGAGGATGTTCCTGGCTTAGAAATGCCCCCTTGGTTTTGTCGGGCTGGCCCTTTTATATCGCCCCGAACATTTGGCTTCCAGATGTTATGCTTCGAGATCCAAGTGCAATGTGTCATTGCTTAGCAAACCTTCTCTGAGTTACAGACACGTCCAATTACTTTTAAGGTGGAATTCTGCAAGTACAGTAAGTCTGCAGGCCGTAAGAGCAGGGTCTTCCCACCACCACAAACCATCTGTGATCGCTTGCTGCAGAGCTACCGTATAGAGAGAGACACGCATTGTAATACAACTCTCACAGACGCTTTTATCCTCAAGACAGCAGTTAAGTTTGAAAACTAGTTTATTTAGAATTAAATCTCTGTTTGAAGTTGCTGTTTTCCATCTTTAGTAACATAACAAAATGTGATCGCGTGTGTGTTTCCCCACCCTATTTTCCCTAGATATGTGTGATATGCTCCTGCCAGTCCCTAGAAAAAAAGGAACTGGGCAAGGCGGGGGTGTTTCCTGCTCCTGTTGTAGAAAATCCTTTAGACATTTTGGTTTGGTTGGATTGGAGGTGGAGCCCAAATGACTGAGACTCTGGCTTGGCATGGAAACAGCCCACCCTGAGAAGTAGAGCACTGGCTTCTTCCATGCAGAACTGACTTTGTGAACAACTGTGGGTGAACACCATAAAACTTCAGACTTGGCAGATGTTTTAATGTGAGGATAAATCATGTAAGCAAGTTACAATGAGATAAGCTTCCTGTGTCACTACAGCCTACTGAAATCTTTGAGTAAGGCCCTTTAAGCTACCTTGCATTTATCATGGGCTAGAAACATGGGACTATTGCTGAGGAGCTGCTGTGCTGCAAATTCAACACCTGACTTGCCGCTCAGAAATGTGTTTATATGCCACATCCTCAGGTAATGTCTTTATCAGGAGCCCACCCTATTCAGGAGAGTGTGGAAGACTGTGCTTCACTTAACTGTGTACTTGACCCATAGAAAACTGTGAGACTTGAGCATTTTTTAATAAGACAGTCCAAAGTCAACGTAACATTGTCTGCTTACACGTGTGCTGCCTGTGCTTTGTTACTACTGAAATGTGTGACCCTTGGAACAGCTCCAGATTCAGATCCTGTCTCTTCCAGTGAAATCACCGCAAAGGATCCGGACACTGTTTCTTGCTGCAAGTTTCTCTTCCACTCTTTGCACTACCCCCTAGGGTACTAGAGAGCCATGCACAAAAAAAAAAATAATTTGGGCCACACACGCAAAAAAAAAAGTGTATGAGCTTTTATTCTGTTGCTGATGCTATCAGAAATATCTCTGATGGGTAACAGTGGACTTGCTCTTCTCTAAGGATCTCCAAACCCATCACACCTTGTCACAGCTTTGCAGGAGCATAAGCATCTCAGGAGGTGGGTGCCTTTACTAACCAGCCCCAAATCTCAAAAGTTGCCTTGAGCCTCATCAACCAGGTGCTTTTGTGCCTTTAGCTAATGATTTTGGTCTGAAGGCTTTTTTGGTTTGGGTTTTTTTTGTAGCAGACCCTTGTTTGGCAAAGCTGTAAGTTGGGGTCGAGCTCTTTGCCAGGAGCACAGTTCAGCAATATCTCAGTTGTCCATGCTCACAGGCAGTGCAAATCCACATGGATGTGGCAGCTGAGAGCTGCTGATCTACCTCAGTGCCTCACATCCAGTTGTTGCAGCCCCAGGTGCCTTTCCTTGGAGTTGCCCTTCTCTAGATTTTAGTTAACTGTAGGGCACACAGGTAGTCAAAGGCTAAAAAGAGAGGCAATTTAAGATTAAAAGCTCCATAATTACCCAATGGGCACCAGAGTGCAGACTTGAACTGTGCAATCTCAAGTGAGTTTTTAAGTTAACTCTATAGTGTATGTTTTTTCCCTTCACATCTGGGAGCACTGCACACTGCTGTATATGCCAGAGAGGCACCATAGGAGACATTTTAGCAGGTAGCACCACACTATCATACATGTAGATGAATCCTCACCTCACGTAACCCTTTGTAAGCATCATTCCTTAGAAGGAAGTCCTCATGTCACCCACGCAAAATCAGGGGCAAGAAGGGATGAGAAGAGGGAGGAGGGTTTAATGGAGAGTAGGGCACAATCTGTCTACCTTTGACATGTGTCTGAAACTTCGAGGTGGCTGTTGTCACCTCCTACACACTACCTACCCTGCCCAATCCCAGTTAGAGGGTAGGGCATCACTTCTACTTTGCATTGTGACCAAGAAGTGATTTGGCTGGGGGAAAAAGCTGTTCAGGGAAGAGAGTGAACACAAAGGATGTGGAAATACATTTCCCTGTAGCAGTCGTGGCAGTGCAGACATGTCCTGGCCAGTGACTGCCTAAAAATCTGCAGTCCTGTGTTTCTGGATCCAGTGCTTTCTGGGAACTTTGAATATTAAATTTCATGCTGCATTTCGATACCAAATAAAATCGCAAGAGAGTAAAATTTCTTACAGGAGGGTCATGATAGTTTTTAGTCACCTTAGAGAAAGATGATGTTCGTGAGTGGGAGGAACTGTGATTTGAAAATTCCTGTAGGGGTTAAAAAGAGGCATTAGTGTACGTACACGAATTTTGTTTCTGAGTAATGCTCATTCAGCTCTGCAGTTCACAGCTGCTTGCTTCTTGCAGCCAAGCTGAGGCTACATGCGACTTGTTTTGCTAACATTTCACACCATTGCTCCAACTTAAATAATTCCACCGAGGCTGCCAGTACTGAGTTGCAATTTTAGCTGTATTTCCATTCACTCACTGGCATGTTAACCTCTATGCCTTATTTCGTTCTGGTCAGTGAATCACACGTATCAGTTCAAAAATCAGTGGCTAGAAGAGCTGCAAACCAGTCTGCAGCTTGGTGACTTTGGTTGGCTTCAGCTAGAGTTTGCACTGGGAGAAAACTTGACAATATTTAAAAATCAATCTGTCTCTGAAATTACTTACCCTTTAATTTGACTTTAGAAACATCAGCTGCATGCCTTGCACATCCAGTCTTTGGAAAAGCAGCAAGTGTCAATGAACTAGTAAGTATGAGGTGCCAAGACCAGCATTTCCTTATCAGTTCCTTGAAGTGGAATCTATATTGGCCGGTAATTTTATTCCCTATTAGTTCTTAGAAATGCTGTGTTTAATCCATGCAAACAAGTATTTCCTTTCTGTCTTGCCTGACGATGGTGGATGAAAGTGATTATTCTTGATACCCTCCCTCCCTGCCCACACCCCCCCTCCACCACCTCCAGCCTAACTTTGAAGTTACCTCTGTTTTGAGCACTGTTTGGACTAGAGGCCTTAAGAGGAATGTCCTTTCCAACCTGAATTATTCTGTGTTATTGTCCTGCTGCAGATATGAGATGCAGCATTACTTAGCTCTGTTATTACTGCTTTGAAGCCATTAGGAGAAACGCTGCAGTATTCTCTTACCATCCCCTGTCAGGACCATGAAATGCAGCGAGATTGCAGTGCTTTGAACAAAAATCACAAGATGCAGCAGTCCCATTTGAGTGAATACAGCAACCAGCTTAACAGGTTTTATTTTAGCACCCAAGCTCTATACTAAAATAGGAGAAAGAACATAAAAGCTCTATTTATTATTTGACAGACACCGGGACACTAGATCAGCCCCTGAGACCAGCAGGGGTTCAGACTTGGTCAGTGGCAGGTGCAACTAGGCCTGTGTCTACAAAATGGGGTTACATGAAAGTAGTCTGGTCTTACTGGAGTAGCCATGCTGCTGAAGTTCCTGCATCTGCAAAGGTCTGACTCACGGGCAACCAGTTTTTTATCCCACCGTGAAGGCAGAAGGGACGTAATAAGGGTGTTACCTGGCAGCACTTCATCCTTTAGATCCATAAGAGTGATTCCATCGCATTAGTCAGGCCTGTAGCCAGAAGTGAAGCTTTGCATTTTGCGCTGGTGAAGGTGGCTGAGTTGTGTATCCCCTGAGCCCTGGAGTCCTCTCGAGGCAAAACAGGTGCTGCAGAAGCAGTACAGTAGCAGCAGCAATAAAGCGTCTGCTTCCAAGCTACTGCAACCCTATCGTGGCATTTCACAGTGAGCAGAAAGTGTTTCTCATGACAGCTCATTGCATCAGTGAGGTCACACGTTTTGAACACATTTTCCATATTTTATTACAGACTGTCTCAGAGCGATGCTGACAGGTCTGATAAAGCAGAGTGGCTTGAATGAGTCAGGAAGGCTGCGTGATCTGGGAGCTGTAAATCGAATTCAATTACTGATTAATTTTATGCCATTTTTGCAGCATAACTTTTTCTTTTTTTTTTTTTTTTCCGCCTAAGTAAGCTTCCTGCATTGTCAGTTTTTGTAAAAGTGTGAGGATTTGGGGTGCCTTTATTATGTTTTTAAAATGAGGTTACAGAATCCTTGGTAATGAGGAGAAGGATGAAACTGCTCGAAAGCTGTGCTTCACAAGGGACAGAGATATATCCTTGTCAACTTTTTAGCTCAAAGTTATTACCTTCTTTCAGAGTAATGTATATGGTAGAGGCTAGAATACATTCATCAAGGCTTCATACCCTTAATGATATTTTTCCTAGCACTTTTTATTTGATGTTCTCAGAGTACTTTGATTAAGTTCAATCACCTCTTTGAAAAGTAGGAAAGGTTAAAACCCCCTTAGCTGTACATGGTAGGTCCAGTGATCTGCCCAATGTCTACCAGTACCACAGGGCTAGAAGCAGATTGATGTTAGTAAATACCAGCAAAGACAGATTTAGGTTAACAAATTGGGTTAGCCAATATGACCCCCATTTACAGGAAGGGCTGGAAGGAGGATCCAGGGAACTACAGGTCTGTCAGTCTGACCTCAGTGCCAGGGAAGGTTATAGAGCAGGTTATCTTGAGTGCCATCATGAGGCACTCACAGGACAACCAGGGGATCAGGCCCATTCAACATGGGTTTATGAAGGGCAGGTCTTGCTTGACTAACCTGATCTCCTTCTGTGAGAAGGTGACTTGCCTAGAGGATGGGGGAAAGACTGTGGGTGTCACTTATTTGGACTTTAGTAAAGCTTTTGACACTGTTTCCCACATCATTCTCCTGGAGAAACTGGCTGCTCATGGCTTAGGTGGTCATACTGTTTTCTGGATAAGAACTTGGCTGGTTGGCCAGGCCCAGAGAATGGTGGTGAGTAGAGTTAAATCTAGTTGGCAGCAGGTCACAAGTGGTGTTCCCCAGGGCTCAGTACTGGGACCAGTTCTGTTTAATATCTTTATCACTGATCCAGATGAGGGGATTGAGGGCACCCTTGGCAAGTTTGCAGATGACACCAAGTTGCACAGAAGTGTCAATCTGCTTGAAGATAGGGAGGCTTTTCAGAGGGATCTGGACAAGCTAGATCGATGGGCTGAGGCCAATGGTATGAGGTTTAACAAGGCCTAGTGCTGAGTCCTGCACTTGGGCCACAACAGCTCCCTGCAACACTACAGGCTTGGGGAGGAGTGGCCGGAGAGCTGTCCAGCAGAAAAAAACCTGGGAGTGTTGATCAACAGCCATCTGAATAGGAGCCAACAGTGTGCCCAGGTAGAAACCATGATGATGTTGCTATCAGAAATAGTGTGGCCAGAAGGACTAGGGAAGTGGTTGTCCCCCTTTACTTGGCACTGGTGAGGCTGTACCTTGTATACTGTGTTCAGTTTTGGGTGCCTCACTACAAGAAACACATTGAGGTGCTGGAGCATGTCCAAAGAAGGGCAGGAAAGCTGGTGAAGGGTGCAGAGCTCAAGCCTTGAGGAGCGGCTGAGGGAAGTGGGGTTGTTTAGCCTGGAGAAAAGAAGGCTGAGGGGAGACCTTACCGCTCTCTACAACTACCTGAAAGGAGGCTGTAGTGAGGTAGAGGTTGGTCTGTTCGTCTATGTAGCAAGTGATAGGACAAGAAGAAACAGCCTCAAGTTGTGCCGGGGGAGATTTAGGTTGGATATCAGGAAAAATTTCTTCACAGACAGGATTGTAAAGCCCTGGAGCAGGCTGCCCAGGGAAGTGGTTGAGTCACGATCCCGGGAGGCATTTTTAAAAATATGTGTAGCTGTGGTGCTTAGGGACATGGTTTAGTGGTGAGCTCGGCAGTGCTGAGTTAATGGGTGGATTTTTTGATCTTGAAATTCTATTCCAACCACAATGATTCTATGATTTTAAACTCCATCACCTAGACAGTTTCCATCTCTGGGAAAGCACACCTTTTCCCAACCCCTTCTTCTTACCACTTCCCTACAGACACTGGTTCGGCTTCAACTTTGCAGCTTTTTCTTTGTAAAAGGGAATCTCTATTTAAGATCTCATGATACTAGAGGATATTGCAGAACTGCTTTTTGTTTGGAAGCATCTGTAGAAAATTCTGATATGTGATTTGTTACCACCTGGAATAGTGCTATGGAGAAAAAAAGCAGCAGTCCTATTTTTCCAAGGTTATCATAAGCCTTTAATTTACTTTTGTAGTAGCTTCCTGTCTGCATGTGTAGTGTTAAATCATGGGTTAAGTAATAGAAGCAAACAGGACATGCAAAACTTATGTCGTAAAGTCTCTGAGGAAAGGGTAAGGTTAGTAAAGAACAAGTGAAGCAAATTTTTCTGGTCTGGGAAACCAGCTAGTGGTCATTATGAATCTTTTCCATCTGCATGCAACTCTGAAATCTGTTATTTTGAAAACAACAGTTTTCAAGTAATCAGTGTACAGCTGTTTCATAGATTGATCATCATCCCTAGATCAGATTAGCACCCACAACTGGGTACAAAAGTGATGGTAACAAACCTTTGTGACAAACTTTTCCTGGCTCACGCAAGGGTTTGAGCAGGGAAAAGTTGGAGAGAGGAAGAGCTACATTGTGAGAGTGGAGATATCTTTATCAAGTGCAGGGTTTGTGCAGACATCCTGGAATGTCCACACAGAATATTCTGCTGTTAAATAACCCGGGAGCATATTGCCATCATTACTGACTTCCACAGATCTCTCCCCAGAAATAATCCCCAGGACGTTTACCAGGAGATATTTAACCAGTTCTGATAAAGCTGTTCCTCAGATCTGGGCAGGAGGAACTGTATAACTTGACTATTATGTATATATAGTAACAAGTCATGCACAGCTTATGAACAGAAAATGATGCATTTTTTGTTGGGGTCTACTAGTAGTCAAGAAGTTCGATGGTTCTTGCTCTTTCATCTCCTGCACGATTTAATCATAGCAATGTAGGCTTTTGTCAGAGCAGGGGTGAAACTGCTCCTGCCCACTCTGCCCATCAGGCTGTACGAGCTGCCCTCTCCTAGTAACTCTTCCCATTTGTGACAATACATTCATTCCCTAAAGTTGTTGCACATTATAGAGCTGTAGCAATTACAGTGACTCTTCCAGGATCGTTACAATGAGGAAAAGCCAATTTGATGAGTGTTTGCCATTTCAGTTTCAAATGTCAGGACAGAGCATGATATTTTTCCAGTTACATGTCGCTGCTAAAAGCTAGGTGTTTTTTCCCACTACTCTTTGCTAAAAAGGTCTTTTCTTATTGATGTAGCTGTTGTTATTATTACTATTTCTTTTAACATGTATGCCTAAAATCCCTGCCAGGTCTCTAGCTACAGTCCTGTGTTGAGCCTAGACAGGCAGGGTGCAGTGTTTAAGGTAAAGCTGCCAAAAGAAAAGAAAAAAGCCGTGACACTACAGCAAATTCAGGTGGCATTGATTCCAGAGAGAGCTTCAGTCTGAGCCCGTGCTGAACCTCCTCAGACTTAGCAGGCAGTATTTTACTAGGAACTTTTTATACATGACCTGGGTAACTGAATCCCTCTTTTCATTGAAGATCTCTTTTTTTTTCATTTCTTCTTCTTTTTTTTTTTTTTTTTTTTTTTTTTTTTTTTTTTTTTTTTTTTATTTTTTTTTTTTTTTTTTTTGTTTT
>WTSP01001184.1:150305-186120 GCA_025331215.1 Actenoides lindsayi | reverse complement strand
TTTCAAAAAGTGATTATTTCAAAATGCTGATACTTAGAGAAGCAGAACTCCATTTGAAACTTTAGCAAAACTGATTCAGATCACTGTGTTGCAAAGTAAGATAATTCTTTTCACTCCACTCATCAAGCCTATGCTGAAATCTGTTGGTCCTGAAAAGAAAAAAAATTCTTTGACTTCAAGGTAGTTGTCTCTGGGAAGGTGGGTAGGACCTGGCCCACTAACAAGAGAACAAAAGGAACAATAATCAAATGACAGCACATACAGAGCAAAGGCTGTTTTGCCGCTTTGGCTGCAAGAGAGACCTGACTCCGTGTGGCTTCCCTTGCACTTTCAATTTCAAAGGCTGACACTGAAGCAGAGTGTTTGACCTCTCCAGAACTGATCTGATCACAATAATCCCTGAACATATCCTTGTGTTCAGTGAAATAGCCTACGTGATGATGGCACTAGGAAATGAGCATACCCACAATTTCACTGAGTTAAATTAGGTTCCTTTGGCTTCAGGTAACCCTCCAAGAGACTGTGGCACTCATATTGGAAGTAGACAACACATTCAGACAGAGGTGGGGTTTTGTTGTCATTGGTGATAGTAGACTTGCAGCAGTGCTGACCATTGATACTGTTCTTGGCACTGTTCACCTGAGCACATGAAGGAAAATAGCCCATACACTGCAATTTCATATTGGACAAGATCAGAAAAATCCAAGGGAAAGGGTAAGCAGAAGATTTTCCTAGAAAGAGTGGATGAATATTAGAAGGAACTTCCAAAGAAGTGATATAATGAAAGCAGGTTGTTAATATCAGTAATAAGTAGGTGAAAATTAATGGTATACAGTTAAGGAAAGATCAAAGCTCTATCCAGTCATCACTTCTGAACTCAAAATCCATTAATCTCCCAGTACCCAATTCTAATCATTCAAAATGTTTAAGGACCATTGAAATATTCAGAATGGAATTAAGGGTAGACTATCACGGGAATAATGGGCAAGCAAAACCATGCTTCAAAGCATAGGCATAGATTTCAGTGGTGGTTGTAATTGCCCACATATGAACTGTCTTTGCCACTTCTTGTCTCTGGAAAGTCAAATGCATTCCCAGACCATATGTCCTCTAGTTTCAAAGAATTTCTTCAGCACAGTAATGTTTCATATGTATGGAAAGGCTATGGTTCATCCTGTAAATCTGCATAACCTGCTCCTCTGCATAATTTGTTTACCATTAAGGTCAATGAAAAGACTCCTGTCAATCTCAATGAAATCTTCATATGACTTCTATAGCCTTCTTGAAAATCATGGGATTTATCTATTCCTGTGAATCTGAAAGGGTTATAGCTCATGTAAGAAAAAATCCTAGAGCTGACTAAGTAAACAAATAAGGAGAAGTAAATGCTATTACCGTGTTCTATGCCACTATCTTAATTACAGACAGGTAACTAGGAGAGATAATTGTTATCAAATAATCTGATATTTGATTGTGTTTTGTCCTGAGAAAGATGATATACTATTTTCTTGTACTGTTCAGAGAAGATTTCAGATAATACAAAAAAGATCATATGAAGAAGTAACTCATAGTGTTAGCATATTGTTGGTTAATGAATTTGGAAAGACTTAATGTGAAAACTTGTCCTGCTGAAGTAGCCAGTGAAGAAAAAGTTTTCATTCTCCTTACACCCAATGTCACCATTGCCACTTCAGGATTTTCAACAGAACAATTCACATTTCTCTTTTAACACCAGCTGGATCTTTTTTAAGTCCAGTGGGGAATAAAACAAGCTATCCAAGTCTAAAATGGATTGAGAAGGAAAGTTCATCAGATCAGGTGAAGGTGATGACCTCTGCTGAGGTTCATTGGTGTTTTCACAGGTATCCTTTTCTGGATGACTCCTTCTGTTCTCTGTGATATATTGTATTCAGTGCTTCACTTTGTGATAGTAGTTTCCTGGATCACAGGTGACACTTTAGCAATGGGTTATTTCTTTGTTGGGAAAAAATGATTGGCGTGCCACAGGATACTTTAGATCAGATGGTTTAATTCTGGTACTGTAAGTATATAATTCCTCTTCTCATATTTTCAACAGAATTATGAAGATAAGAGAAGTAGATTAAAGGTTATTGATCTAATCTTTGAGGTAGAAAATTCTCTAGAGTGATGGCTGTATTTTAATTTGAATTTGATGGCTCCCGACACAATAGACTCTTTCTTTCATAACCCCTTAAGAGGGATTTTAGACACCACAGTACTACAAATAATTAATTATATACTCAGAAGCATGGACATCAGAAAGCTTGTAAGATCAAAAAAATATTGACTCTGCTTCATTTTTCTGCTTTTTTTTTTTTTTTTTTTTTTGTTTTTTTTTTTTCTGGAGAGTTTAACTGGTCCTGCACAAATCTGTATTCATGTGTGAGCATCCCTGGACACTGAGAGAGCTGCAAATTCAGCATTTCCCTTGTCAGACACAATAAAAGCCCGTCTTTTCCAAAGATGTTGAACATTATTCTTCCATGTTATTCAGTTGGAGTTTCTCAGTCTCAAAATTTCTTAATACTAGGCCCTAAACCTCCTGTGCTGCCTGTATGTGATAGAGATGTTTACATGAGTCACTCTTTTTCTTGGCAATAGATGCATCAAATTAGATTCAGTACTGAAATGAAGGGGTCATGTGTAACTAGATTTCTGTGTCTATACATAAGGAAGTCATCGACCAGAAGAAAGGAATCCTAACTAAGTTCTTACAAAAGTTTTTCTTTTCAAGTTATGAAAGCCAGCAGGAGGTGTAGTAAGATTACCTAAACACAGGTTGTTACTGGACTTCTTAGCTCTGTGCTTTTTTTTAACTTCCTTATCATTGGGTTGCCTTTACAGCATCAAGGCAGAAGCTGAACTTGCTGCACTGATATTTGAGTAATTGTTATCATTGATTCTGAAGTGTATTAGGAGAATAGTATCAAATAACTACAATTACTTTGTAGAAAAGCCTGTCTGAATTCCTCACAATTATAATCTGTCCAGTTTTAAGAATGCATATATTTTCCGAGGATTGGGTGTAGGTTGTTTTTTTTTTACTATATAAATTTGTACATATATATAAGTAAGACTAAGCTGTTTTTTTATATCCAACAGTAAAGCCTGGATAGAAGGGATCTCAGAATAAATAACTCATATAGAGTTTCAAGCCTTACTGTCATGGAAATAAACATATCGGACAGTTTCCCTTTAGCTCCTGGGAATAAAAGAGAAATATTTTTTTCAGAGTATTAATGTGTTGGCTTTTTTTTTTATCAAATAGTGTCTGTAGATAAAGATATGTTCAAGAAGCCAAGGAATGGTCATGAAAAGAAGCCAGAATTAATCTTACAATAAACCCCACACAGACAGTTCCCAAAGGGTTTGCCTGTAGTGGGTTTGTTGCTGAATAAGTGCTTTATTGAACTCAGAAGCTATTCCTCAGTAAGAGAATTCTAAAAATACTTTTATAGTAAGTTTTTCTGTACACAAAAGATCTTTTCTTCAAGCATACCAAATAACTGATTCTTAGAGTTCTAAAACTTTTTAGAAACAGAGGCAAATAAGACATTCTTCTAGTCCATGTAATGACATAAAGGAGAACTTAGTGTATGAACATTCCCTAGTCCTGCCAAACGCTTCCTCCAGGTTTCAGATCTTGTCCTATACCTTTTTCTAGGTGAACTGAATCTGGAGCACTCCTCTGTAAACTCAGTACTTTTGCTCTCTTGTCAAGATTACATAGAAAGCATGCCAAATAACATTGCTCTCCTGCATTTTCTCACATAATGGCTGTATCTGCCTACTAGCAGCAATTATCATGTTTAAGGCACCTTTTTTCCTGGAGCCTGTGAGTTGATTAAAAGAGATTGATTATTTAATTCTAAATCAACGTACTGTTTATTCACCCAAAGGAATACAGCCAACAAGATGGGGTTATATCTGCCACATACACATCTCAGGGATATTTGCATCTCATATGTACCTCCTTAGTTCTCTCCAAGCCAAAGTGAATCCCACTGTCTCGGGTGGCTTGTAGCTTCCAGCTTTCTGTAACTTGTCCCATATTTATTAGTACTTCTCTCTCTCAAAGTCTTCTTGTCTCACTACTTGTAGTCTGGAAATTTTAACTACTTAGTAGGGTTTTTGTTTGTTTGCTTGCTTGCTTTCTAACATTTGTCTCTGGCTTCGGAGATATCCATTGATCACTTATTAGTAAAACTCAAATAAGGATTTTCCACCCTTTCCATCTTTTAGGGTTTCTTCAGCTTCTGGGTTTTTCTCTCTGACATGGTTTATTTCTCCCTTGTTTCTTTTTTCATAACTCCTTTCAGTCAAAACACATTTTCTTCAAATAGAGAAACTGAGTGGTAGAAAATTTTCTTTATAAACAACACAGATCTCTCACTCTCTGTGATGTTGTCAAATATCTGAAAGTGATCACTGAGACAGATTTTAGCATTTTGATACTTTCGATGCTGCCTTACCTTTCTAAAAGTCTTTAAAGATAGTACTTGTTTTGAAATGGTATATTTTTAATGTTGTTTGAAATATACAGTGATACAATGAAAACCTAAAGCTTAGGAATACTCTACATAAGCCTAAAATAAGTCTAAATCATAGAACACCACAGAGCCTTTATGAGTGCCTGTGTGGAGGCAAAAAAAACCCCTGGATTCAAGCAGGTTTTGGGGAGTTTATAAAATGAAGGGACTGTCCATGAGCTGGGTTTTGGTCCTTTTGTTTGTTTTTGTTTTCATAAGAGACAGTACATCATCTCCCCTACCATGGGATCCTAGAGGATCCATGTAAGGAGATTTTTTTTTTCTTTGATGTTTCTGGTTTTGGTTAAAAGGGGATGATTCCAGTGTATCTCGTGACATAAAGTATCTACCTACTTATCTTGAGAGACTCCTTCATTTCCAGCTTGTAAACCTTTGGAAGAACCAGTAAACCTTAACTATCAAACTATTGTTTTCAAGGATATATCCATGCACGTTGCTTCCTTTGTCCCTTGACCTTCCCTTGTTTTTATGGTGATGAATATCATTCTTGAGTCTATCTTCCAGCTTCTTGCTAGAGTCTGATTTTTTTCCATAAGGACTCCTGTGAAACAAGTGAGAATTTAGACATTACTGAAGGAGATTAGATACTGCACTTTCTCATTTGCTTTGAGCATCTTTTAGGGCCAAGTTTGGTGATAAGCTTATTGAATGAGTGGTGCAAATAGTACAAAATCAATAACAAGTTCACAGTCCAAGAATAAAATTCACCACAAAGGACTGACAATAGAGGAAAATAGAAATTCTATTTGCTATGTTTTATTTAATAGTGCAGGGGTCACATTCTGATTTACAACAGCGTAAGTCAAAAGCATTTCTATTAAAATGAAGTTTGCAGCTTCACAACTCAGATTAGAATCTCTGACTCCTTCTAAAATGAAGTTTTAAAATTAAGTTGTGCTTTATTTGTTAATTGAAAGTTTGGTATTCTTCCCAGTCTTCCTGGTCAGGAAGGAAGGCTTGTGGAGGAGTGGACAGATCCTGCACATTCAACTGATTGTGCAGCTGTTGTCATGGGTATTTGGGGTTCTTTTTGTGACCATGGAAGCCTTTTTGAGGACTGAGGAACTGCCTGTAAGAGACAAGATCAACCTGACAAAGTGGGGTCAGGCTTAGTGGGCAGACCATGGTGGGTGATGTGGTGGGTGTCTGCTACAGACCATCTGATGAAGAAAAAGTAGATGAAGCCTTTTTCAAACAACTGGAGGTAGTCTTCTCTTTGTAGACTCTGATACTTACGGAGGACTTGAATTTTGCTGATATCTGCTGGAAGGAAAAAACAGCAGAGCAGAAGCAATGTAGGATATTTCTGGAGTGGATTGTTGACAACTTCCTTCACACTGATGATTGAAGAGCTGGTGAAGGGAAATGCTTTGCTGGACCTGGTAATAATAAATAAGGAAGAGCTGGCTGGGGTACAAAGATCAGGGGCAGCCTTGGCAGTGACCATAAAAGAGAATTCTTGGGAGTTCCTCATGAGAGGATGTAAAAAGGCAAATAGCAATATCATAGTCCTGAACTTCAGGTTAGTAGAGCAGAGCTTTAGACTATTCAGTGATCTGCTTGGAAGAATCACAGGGAAATGGCCCTGGAAAGAATGAGGGTTCAGGACATCTGTCTGTCTTTCAAAATAGCAGCTCCTCCAAGCTCAGGAATAGTCCATGCCCCTAAGCAGGTAATCATGCAAAAGCAACAGAGAATGTGCACAGCTGAACAAAACTGAAATGCAGGACAAAAGCATACAAGAGAGGGAAATAAGGACAGATGACCAAGAGGAATATAGAGACATTGTCCAAGAATGCAGGGAAGTGACACTCTATTGTTTCACTGGGCCAGGGATCATGCAAACAAGTCTTTCAAAAACCCAGCCTCTAGAATCACTGAATGCCTGTAGAGCTGTAAGTAGCCACTCATAAGCTGGACTAGCTCAAAACCCATTCTGAATTATACCGGGAACTACAATAACTCTCATTTGCCTGGCCAGGCATGCCTCTACTTTGTGCATGCCCTCTTCATAACGACTAATACTTCAAGGTGTGGAGCATTTCCTGTGACTACCTGCATGCAGCTTGAGCTTGCCGTTTACACATTTTCATCAACAATGATTGTCAGCCTACAGTGGAATAAAAGACTCCAAATAGTTAGAGATATTAGCAAAAGCTAACAGTAAGAGCAGAATGACTGACATGGTTGTATAGTCTTTTGAATGGCATCATGATCTTATATCAAGTATTAGTGATTTGAACATGTATGACCTTTTTCATTCCAGAAAAGCAATATAAGTGTTTATACAATGACCAATCTAGGCAAAAGAAAGAGATAAAGTAACAGTAAAATAAATCTATTACTCAAAATCATATCTAGTAAAGGATAACTTAATATTGCCATCTGCATAGCCAATCAGATAACAGCATTGTAGATGTCTTAATATAAGCAGTTTGTAAGGAGACTGGAATGACTGTAGATACAAGATGTAAACAAAAATTTTCTATACACTTGAGTCTTCTATATTTAGTTGAATCAGTTGAGTCAGAGTGTGAGAGTATGGAAAAAAAAAAAAAAAGATAGGCTAGAATACTCAATTATCACTTCATTCTGATTGTTTTCTTTGTGATACTGTTTTAAAATTAATCTATAATATCCATAGCCTTAGATAACAGAAATATATTTAAGATTTTTTATGAAAATAGTTCAAAAGTTTACGTAATTTTCTGAATAAATAAAGGTTTTTTTCAAATAATCCCTGGTCAGAGGATAGGCAAAAGTGGTTACATCTGGCCTTCAAAATGCAGAACATGGAATGAATTTCATGCATTGCAATAGTGTCAAGATCAAAGTGATCATTTGGTGTTCAGAGGTTTCTCTTAAATAGCTGTCATTCAAATTATCTGTCAAAAGTCAAACCCATGAAAAATGTTGGGGAAATGTGTATGGAACACATTTAGTATTGATTTTTAATTATTTTTTTATTTTAAGTAAAACAAGTAATAAAAATAAGGGAGGAATAGAAGCATTGCTATTATTTTTAGAGAAGTATTTCTATTGTTTTTCAAACTATGTTCCTTTCTGATTTCATAAAGTGAAATATTTTTTTCATTTCTGTTTTCTTTAACAAACCCCAAATTCTACCAGACTTTGATTACATTTATCATACACATAATTCTTGATCCTGCTGTGACACCCATCACTAGTTGAGGTGAAATCTTTATGCAAGTGATTTCAAGTAAGTGCAGTTTTATTCAAGATTATTAGATACCTCATCTAGCTGATGAGAATAAAATTCATAGTCTGTGTCTAGTGTTACCATACAGATTTCTTTATTCCATTTTGTTCTTGTTCTGGTTTGGTGAGGATGAAAAGTTCTAAGGTTGTGGTTAAAGACCATATACAAGAAAAGTCTGTGCAATTGTCAGCAGCTTATGGCTACTCAAAATGTAAAGTACAACACTGGTAAATAAAACATGTAGAAAAGAGCTTGCCTGCTTCAGTCTATCTCTGTGTCATAATTTTTAATTTTGTGAAATAACCATGACCAACAGAATTAGTAATGCACTTTCCTCTCTTCATAATGCAGCACTATTCTCCCACTGAACCTGGAAACTTCCTTTTAAATAATAAGCAATTTCTTGCTGGAAAACAAGCAGTGACCTTTTATTTATTTGACAGATGAGTCTATAAATGCAATTTAGTCTTGGGAGACATGACATTGACAAGTTCTCTGGAATCTCAACTGGACAAAATTTCACTAAATGGAATATTTTTTTTTTAATCTATAGACATGAAAGTCACAGAAAGGTTGAACTCTGCAGAAACCCACACCATCTCAATAATTCTTTTTTAATGACTAACAATATTTTCCTTATATACATAAATCCTCTAATTATAGACTTTGGGATCATATTAAGCTTTATTTTATTTCCTCCATTTCACATTGTTTGCAATGAGTACAAGTTCTGCTGAAGTAAGAGTACAATGAAGCACACAGGCTGTAAAATTAAAAGCTTTTTAAAAGCTGCATATGAAAATTCCTTTTAACTGAAATTCTCTATTCAGAATTGAAGTGTATTAGAAACAACTGAACTAACAAGGACCTAATTCTGCTTGACTTGATTGCCCTTCAGTTAGTTCAACTGTGTGAAGTTTCACATTTCAAGATCCTTCTTTCTTGCTCCAGTATAAATGCATAATTACAAAAGATACAATTGAAAATCATAGAAAGGGCTTGGAGTAGCACTTGATTGCTATGTAATTCTTCAGATCTCCAACTGAAAAATGAAGTCCTCACTGTGAAGTGGAAAAAAATGAACATTATATATATGAGTACCAACAAAACAAATGCATGTATTTTATATGTATATACAAATAAATTGGGGAAATCACAGCATGTCAAAGTTTAGTTACAGGTCAGCAACAAAAGTTCAAGATGCAGATGGATTTCTTTCACTGCAACCTCCTTTTTATTTTTGCATTACAAAGACAGTAATTTTTAAGCTCTCCCTCAAAGACACGGCATGCCATTTTCTCATTAGTTCTCAACTGTGATTTTATTACTCAGGTAATGTTTTTGAAGGGCTATTTTTCTAGTAATCCTGACCAACAGAGTGAAATGAAATAATATTTTTATGTTACATGTGAAATTGATTTAGTGATTTTCTTCTCTTTCTGCTATATTTTGTAATTGCAGTTAAACTGGTGTTTAAAAACTGTTGAGATCTAAAATTCTTTCTGATATTAACAAGAATCTTAGTAAATATTTATCTTCAATATTCTCTTAGTTAATAAAGACGTTAAATAATTATATGAAATAACAACAAAAAGTACTTTCTTTTGAGATTGTTCTTCGCTATATTAAAGAAATCAGGATGTCTATGTCTTACCACCTTTCCTGAAGAAGTATATATATTACATATAATGAAGACCAAGGTTTATGATAAGTACAGGTAAAATGAAATATATTTAGTGGTCCTAGGCAAGATTTAACACCTTTGATGTATATGCGGAAGTTTCCAGTTTTAACATAACTGTCTTTTTAAAATAAAATGAAAATTTCTGGCCTTACTGTTCTCATCTCAAAGGACCACCAACGTTCTTGACCATGACTGATTTTCCTTATAGATCTCTACATTTTCTCTATAGATATAGCCATAGCATCTGAACTATAGAAAAATGTGCCAGCTTACTTTTCAACTCTATTGGTTCCTAACCTTTCATGAGCACTTAATTCCTCACATAGAGAGAAACAGCCATGCTGTAGAAGTCTGTGGACCATGAAGGGTAATTGGATAAGATCTTTTGAAAGATTTACAAGCCTGCCAAGGATTTTGCCAGCTTTAAAGCTGACTGATTCAGTGTGAAAAGATCTGAACAATTCTGACCTAAAGGTTTAAAGAGAGACCTTTTCTGTGAAAGTGTAATTTAGAGCCTGTAATAAAAGTCTACAGAAAAACACCACAAGGAAGAAAACAGCCATAAATTCTACAGTTTAATATTACATTACAGGACACTTTTCGGTGACATATCCTCTTATCTTGCAACATACTTCTGCTGCCTCAAGCTGTTTTTAATTGTTTCTTTTAAGGGTTACAATGGTATCTCGTCAATAAAAGGGTAATAAGAAAGCCACTTGTTTAATACAGCTGAGAATGTTGACTTGCTTTCTCTCTCCCTGTACATAAACATGCATGAAGTTAAGAACAGGCTTTTGCATAGTGCCATAAATAAGAAATAAGGGGAAAAATCACAAAGAATATTAGGCAATTTATGTGGAAAGTGTACATTCTCAAAATTCCTGTTTAATATCTGTACAACCTTGAATACTCCATATGTACTCAGTGGTAAAATTCCCTGTGATCCTTCATTTCTACTGCTATATTACATGCAATGAGAAGTACAATATAAATTTTCTCTGGAACATCTTTGAGATCTGCTTGTGTAAACTGTGATAAACATATATCTATATAGTAAAGACCTCTGCATTTCCACCATTTTTTGGGTAATATTCAGATAGTTTGAAAAATCAAATTACACATAATTGTCATTGGTTTTAAAGAAGGGGACTAGTTCTCTGTTTCTTTTTATATCTGTGATTAAGTAATTCCTGGGCAAAATGCAAGCACAGGGACAGGGTCTCATTGGAATGTCATGTGCACTGATTTTCACTGCTCAGACAGAAAATACCACTGGTTTCACTGAGGTTCTAGGACTTTTCTTCCATATGTTTTTGTTGCCAATCTTCAGATAATATTTCCAATTTTCCCCTATTTCTTCTGATTGTAGGCCTTTCTGAGTTATTCTTGTGTTCAAACTTTATAGTTGTCCTGGTTTGAGTTAGAACTATTTCTGTTCAGTGATTTTACTTTTCAGCTCAGTCTCTTCTAATTAATTGCACTTCCTGAAGTCAGAAGCCTGTTTTCACAGTCAGTGTCTGCTTCTAGCAGTGATAACAGCCAATGTTTAGAGTTATTACCAAGGATTGGTGTGCAAAACTAGGTCACTGCTAATTCTTGTGTACCATGCAGAAAGTAAAGAAGCCGCACCTGCGGGGAGGGGCAGACAGGACAGATGACCCTAAACTGACCAATGAGGTATTCCATCCCATATCCATCATATTCAGTATAAATCTGAGGGATCACAAGGATCGAGATCTCTTCTGCGATGGCCAGCATCCTAGGAGGACTCATTCTGTTCTGCCTTCAATCCCGATCCATGCATTCCCGAATCCAGTTCCAGAATCCAGCTCCTGATCTGGGTTCCTGACCAGTCTGGGACTTTCCTGGTGCCTGCTCTGCAGCATCAGTGGTGACAGTGATGTAATTGCCATCAGGGGGGTTGAGTTTGCTACTGGTTTTGTATAAATTTTTATATGTTCCATTTTATTATTGTCATTTTCTGTTTTCGTTTTCTTTTCCAACCCGTAATTCTCTCTCCCCTATTCCCTTTCTCTTCCCCTTTGAGGATGAGAAGAGGTTATCAAAGAGCATCTGTTATAGGTCAAGTAGATGGCCCTGAACCTAAACCTAGACTATGATGTGCTCATGAGTAGAGATTTTTTTGAGCCATGTGACATAAATACAGCAATAAGTTCACACACGCTCACAATTACTGAATTTTAAACTAAGATCTTCCCTCAGGCTCCTGTTTGAATTACACTGGTGTGACTGACACCCCTCTTGGACAACCAAGAACAAACTCCATGTGATGGGGAGTGTAGAGTATATCCAGATATAATCAAAACATGGACCTGCAGTGCTGGCTGAAGAGCTAATCTTATGAGGGAAAGATCAAAGTGTAACTATGAGATACAGGGGAAATCTCTGTGGCACTTCCAAATGGAAAAAAACCCCAAACATCAGAGACTTCACCACAACACTTAGAGAAGCACTGGGAGAGAACCAGTGAATCTACTTGGAAAGAGTAGACTGAATTAACTTATTTGGGGTTTATTTTTTTCCTTATGAAATTGAGAAAAGTACACTTCATTCTGATTGGATGTATGCTGGCATATACTTTAATTCTAGCAGTACAATTCCATAGGTGTCAAAATATAGGAAAGCAGGCTGGAATATGACCCCAAGGCTAAAAATTAGGAGTTTATTGTTTTCCTGAAATAAATATAGTTTCTATAAATGTATCTACCTATCAATTCCTAGGCATAGTTTTCTAAACTAACCAAAGCTACCTAAGTATGAAGGGAATTAGGATTAGATTCGTAACAGATGAGATCACCTCTCTCCTTTCACACTCTGGCAAAATTTAGACAAAATGGCACATGGTAAAGGTGGCAGTTAAGTATAATTTATTTGATGTTTCATTTTCAGTGGATAAGGCTTCAGAGTGAAGGATTACAAGAGTCAGATTTGACAACATCATCATGGAAATAATTAGAGTTTGACATTTTGCAGGTACTCTGTGACACAATGATTGCTGCTTTAGGAATGTTCTAAAGTGCAATTAAATTGCAATTCTTACCAACAGACCATAAATCATTGTCTGCAGTTCAGTGAGATATCTTCAGACCATACATTTTAGAGGAATTAATGTATTTTATTATATTGTGTACCTTTAGGGAGCCTTAATCATTAAATAATTGCATTAATAATTGGGAAGAGACATACATTAGATGTGCTTAATGGATCAGGCTATTGACACTCTAAATCAAAGGAATTACGTTGCATTTGTTTTGCTACAATTAGGTGTATTTGTGGTAGCAAAAAGACATTCTACTATACAATACTATGTAAGGTGGTCTTTATCATCTTTCTTAATTTTTTTAATAAGTAAACTATGTATTATAGCATAGAAGCTAAAAATTTTGAACTCTGAATCACAGAAATATAGTAACATTGTGCAAGCTTGCAGCTCTTCTTCCAGATGGAAAAACGCCTTGCTAAACAGCATTTACACTTACCCATCTATATTCCTTTTGCACTAGAAGTACATTGTACTCCATTTTAAACAATCCAGAGAAAATCTGCCTTCTCTGAAAGTGAAACCTGGCATGCAAACCTCACCTGAGCAGTGCCCTTTAAAAATAATGCTGAATGTTAGCATTCAACTTGACTCAATTGTCTATGGTGACTTGCAGCTAGTGGGCAACCAACTGAAAATATAATAAGGAGTCCTAAGGCTGCTCCAAAAAAAGCATGGCACAGGTGGAGCACTGGAGAATACAGCAGAGTGACTGGATGCTTCCAGAGTCAGTCCCTGGCAACCAATTTCTCTGCAAACTCACTGTTTTGCATAATGGAGAGTGAGGTATAAAACTCAGAGTCATGCTTACCATGTTAAATAATTGTGGTAGACTGAACTTTGCTAAAGGCTGCTCTCCCACCCAGCCACTTCCTCAATCGCTCTCTGCAATGGTGGAGAGGAAGAAAATAGGACATGAAAGCTCATGGGTCCAGATAAAGAGAGGGAGATCATTTGCCTGGTCTCTAATTTCTTGTCTTCACCCTGTGGCAAAATTTGATCAGACAGGCATTTGACATAGGCTAATAATCCCAGATATTACAAAATAATTTGAACGGTGTACTAATCTACAATTTGGTATGTGAAAACCAATCATTGTCCAGGAGCACCAGAAATTTTTTTGTGTTTTGGGAAAAAAAGCTAAGTCTTTTAGACCTTGATGGTTTGCTGTTTCTGGGTAGTCACTTCTGTGGTTGATTTAGCAGAAACTTTGTGAGAAGACTGGGTGCTGATATATCCTGGTGAGCTACCCCTTCTCAAAGTCTTCTAAAGGCAGATTCAAAATGTCAAGAAACTTGTCAGTTAAAATATTGAAGTGTCCAGATGAAGCAGAAAGAAGCATCCTTGGAAATCCTTGGATACAGGGATTTAAATGATTTGATGTCACTCTAATCATACTTCCTAGACTTCTTTTACGACTTCCATATTTGTACTTAAAATTTTAGGTTAGTAGCCACTAATTTATTTTTTTTTTTCTGTCATAGCAACTGTTTTTGATATTGCAAGCTTACTACATTTTCTAGTTTTGTCAAAGAATATAGCATATTCACCCACAGCCAAATTTGTGCAGCTACAGATCTAAATTTTGATGACTTCTCATCACAAAAAAAAAAATCCACAGGGAGCCCTGTATTTTACAATTCCCTAAGGACTTGTCTTTTTCTCCTTCATTTCCAGCAGACAACACTAACTAAAAAATGTGCTTATTGAATACTGTCTCTCTTGGGTTGTGACTTTCTTAGTAATCATTAATGCTGTACCAAAGCACAGAACAGGAATTATAGTCATTATTGGGGAATATTTTTAAAATGTAAATTTGTCATCATGTATATTCCAAAATGCAAAGATCTCAGTGTAGTCTTCTGCTTCTGCATGGCCTTAGCTATAGCACATTTAAGTAGAAGTTTCTTTTCTAATTTTATTAATTTTTACTATTATTCAGAAAGTGAGTTTCAGACATTTCCAGGATATTTGCCTCTATTTTCTTCATCTTTTTGACATATTTGAGCCATTTCTTTTCACTCATGACTTGCAGAATTCCTCTATTTTAGCAAAAGTATGTCTGCTGCTGTGAGATTGTAGTACCTCTGCAGAAATATGAATTGCTCCCAACATTCATGAGCTTTGCCTCATTCATTTTTCCACAATTATGTTTCAGAAGCAGGAGTTCTATATATTCAACTCATAATTGTTTGGGTTTTTTTTTCATATTTGTGGCCCCTGATTGTATACCTTCCTTCCAGTTAAATCACTCTAACTTCCTATAAGTACCAATCTAATTCAGCAGATTTCTTTCATTTGCAGTTGATGAGGGAAGATGCATCAGAATTACTCTCCTTATTTCCTAATGTTCATTAAAATATTCCCTAGGTAGCCAAAAAAAGTAGTTTTAAATAAGTGATGAGGGTACAGGACACCCTTGTTATTCTGCAGGGTGACACATGATATATATATAGGAAGCACCTATATAGGAAGCAGATGAGTTTAGTAAGAGTGCAGGATTATTTAGAGATAACTAAAAACCTGATGTCAGCAATGTTGACATCACAGCCAAAGAGGCAGAACATATGAAATTACTGTTAATACTGTCTTCTGGACTGAGGCTGATAAACCTACTGTTTGTTTGGAAATTGGGGCGAATAGCTGCAGATCTGCTCAGGGCTCAGGCAGCACTGCCTCACACACAGTGAGCACAGGGCTGTGTGTGGACAGGTTATCTCCCACCACAGTGTACAGATCTGTGGATATACCAATGACCTTGTGATGTGACTGTTTCCTCAACCTCTGCACCCTCGAGTCTGTAAAGCAACAGCTCTTCAAGATACATAAGGGACTTTGTTTCTGGTTTGGCTTTCTGATGAACGTGTGTGGAAATATCTTGTACTTGTACAGGACTTGACTCATGACAGCTGAGAGTATTCTTATCCAAAGAAAGAAAAGCTGTGATCAAAAGCATTCTGACCTCTGCACCGTGCATGATGTCTCAAATGTATCCTGATAAGAAGAATCCTAGGAATAATAGATTTCAAGGCCAGCTAGCCTGAACCCTTGCACAGAGTAAGTCATAAGATTTCATTCTGCAATTCCTTCAAAACCCATAAAATTACACTGGTGTTTAACTCCTATGTGAAAGATAAGATATTTTGAATTCACTGTCACACTTAACTCATTTTCCAGCTGAAGTTAACACTACTGATAGGGAAGGATAGGATGTGAACTCAGACCAATGGATGTGATAGGAGTAGGAATTAACTTCACTGTAGCACATCATGAAGAGTAGCAAACTGGAAAGCTGTTATTATGCTGGCAACCTATTTTGCACTATTTCTTTGTTTTCTACCCAGAACTCATTATATGGCATTTAATAATTTTTAACTGCTGTCATGAAAATGTCATTTGTTTTGATGTGAAAAAGTAATCTCAAATACTTTGTTTTATAAAATCAAAAGGGTTTCTTTCTCTTTAGGTTTTAGCATAACAATCCAGTTACCTCATCATATATTAAATAATACATATTAATGAATTCTAAACCAGTGTAAGGGATTGAATACATAGACTGCTTGATTTTCTTAAGTATGAAAAAAAGTCCAGGTTTATTTAATGGGCAGTTTATTTCTGAGTACAGGTCAAATGTGAGCAAGGATAAAATATGAGGATGTTAGATCATGTAGGAGAAAGGCGGGAATGAGAAGTAGACTAACTGGTAAGGGAACTTTGATTTACCAAGTTTTTGCACTATCCACCTTCAAGACATTAAAATTAAAATTGTACAGAGTGCCAGTCAAGTCTTGACCTAATCTTCTTTTCCCAAAACAAGTTCTCCTTCATTGAACACATCTGGTAAATTCCTTTTTTATTGTTAGAACACTGGGTCATACATGAATTGTCTTTTAATTGTGTCTATTTAATTAAGATTTTAATTCTAATGTTAGAGATTAATAATACAGGTAATTTGTCAGCTACTATTACAAACATAATTATATTCTTAACTGGCTCAAACAAGATAATTTCAGGAAATGGGAAAGGAGTAAAAATTAAAATATACACATTGTTCCTCTTCTACTGCTGAATAACAAATCTTCTGGCCTGAAGGTCAAATTTCCTTTTATGACAGCTTTCCATAGAAATCTTTTGTTTCTTATTGATTCTCTTTGGTTTTCTCTAAATACAAAGTTTTTCTAGTTGCACTTCCACAACTGTGTCAAGTAAATACTTAAACATCTGATGCTAATGAAGTATGAAATTAATAAAAAAACAGAGTGATTTATGACTTTATTTCTGGCAACAGTTTTGGAGGATTTTTACACATCCTTTTAAATCCCCCTTCAGAATTTTTTTAGTTTTTACTTGTTAACATGAAAGCTATAATCAGAATTTTCTTATATTTCCTGTAAGAAAAAAAAAAAAAGAAAGAAAAAAAGGCAAAACTGGTGCAGTTTACATGCATCTCTTAAAGCAAAGGTAGAAGTAGCTTCAAGCGAAATTATGTTTGTAATTACACTGCTATAAACTTGGACTAATTCTGTGCCTTTGAAAGGAAGCAACTTCTTTATATTTCTTTGAAATCATTGAATAATTTTTAAAACAATATATTTTTCCTTTATATTTTCCTTAGTGGAGAAATTTAGTACTTATGTATCATATGCATAATAGGATTATCAGGTTGAGCTCTTTTCTTTCAGAGTTTGATATCATAAAGAATAACTAAATGGAGCAGAAAGCCTAAAGCTCTTCAATAAAACAAATAAGCTTTAATATCCAATATTCTTTCTGATGCAAGTCATATCTACAGTACTTCAGAGGAAAAGACATTTTATAGGAACTCTCATGCATCCTCTCCTATATTCTTTGAGTAGGTTCCCATTTGTCTGTCTTACTATTACAGCCACCTTGTTCTTTCTTCCAGTCCCTTAATATTTATTTCTCTTCAGAACACATCAAATCTGCAATTAGGAGTACATCTTCTTTCTTTCCTGTTGCTTTTACTATATTTCTCCTTGTCATCTCTTTGATTATTTGGCTCTCTGCTTAACTATACATAGGCATCTACATCCTTTATTAGATCTAAATATATGTTCTTCTGAAAACTAAAGATGGAAACCCAAATTTAATATGGACATTGTGATGTTTTATTTTCAGAAGTTTCTACATATCAGAGCACTATGTAAGCGTACAAACGAGCACAGATCAAGAAGCAGTATAGTGACATTGCTGCAGCAGTTAGCGCAGGCTAACCAACCCTGTGAATCATATTCTGTGAAACCAAAAGGCAAATAAAATACATATACTACTTCCAGTACTCGGTGCAGTTAAGCACAGCACTGCAGTGAATTGCTGCAGGCAGGTTTTCTGCCATCTGAAGTCTTTGAGATACATGTGTCTGTGAGTTTGCCTGAGAAAAGTCAGATTTTGAGGATGAGTTTAGAAGAGGTCATTATACTGAGAAAGACAATGTATATGTTAACAGAAAATATTAAAGATGAGGATTGAACCCCCAGGCTTTCCCTCAATGAAGCAGCACAACAGGATTCAAGATAGCCTGTTTTGAAGATGAGAAAATTGTTTTGAAGATGAGAAAATTGTTTTTCAGTCTTTATTTTGACTGATTTGAAGTAGGTTCTTGAATCCCAACTCCAGCCTTCCAAAACTGCTCCCTATTTGCCAAGCTATAGCGTGTTTTGAGATAGTTTAGTCTTAGTGCATCTCCTTGGATGAATTTATTTCATTTCATACAAAATATGTATTATCTGGGGGACATGATTTAAACCCGGTGTCTCCTGTGTTCCAGCTGAAGCTTGTCAACTCAAGGACAGATTACAGGACTGTTAAATCAGTTTTGTGTTTCCTTTTTGTGTTTCTTATGGGATGATTCCAACACTGACGAGTAATGTCAGGAAGGGCTTTCTGTCTTAAAATAACCTGTATTTGTGGTCTGAGCATGTTCTACATCTCTGGTAGAGCTGGGAATTACACCTCTGAATGTTATTACAGCATGACATGGACCCAACTCTCTTCCCTGGCTGTATTTAGGAGGAAGCTCAGTGCAACTCAAGTTTCATAGGCTATAGCTTGTCCATGTTGCATTAAAAATTGGCCCCTAGCTTTACAAGATGAATGGCACTGATTACCTCCAGGCTAGCGAGCGCTAGCCTCCTATGTTGTAGATTTTTCCTTAAGGGAGTTAGTTGGTGTGGTACAGTATATGGCCAGTGAGTAAACGAAGGGGCAGTTTCAATGCTCAAGGGCTCAGTGCTTCAGCTGACTCCCTAGCACTTGTCTACCTAGTAACATAGATGTCCCTGGAGTGCTCCTCTCTTTGTGCCTCCAAGCTGCTTGAGGAAGAGCAGGTAGGACAGTATATAGTTTGTAAATCCCTGTAAACATAGTTGTGAAATAATCTTGATGGCCATGAACAGGATGTTGCCTGGGGATTTGTGGACATATCTGGAAGCAGAGGCTCAGCTCCCAGCCTACCTACTTTGCAGAAGCCATTTGTATAAGTAATGCAAGAGCCCTGAAGATGCCCAGTAGCTGAAACAGCTCCTGAGGACCTACTTTTTAGACCTAGGCAACTACTGACAGATAAATGGCACTATCATGCTTTAATGAGCCCCAGCTAACAATGCAAGTTATTGAGGTCTGAGGCTGGTAAGCTGTTCAAAGAATGTAAAATGAGATTTAGGCCAACACTAAAAAATCCAATAAGGTCCAAAAATATTCTGAATATATGATACCTTTGGTTCTTTTTAAAATGTCACCTTAGTGTGAATTGCTATCAGCTGTGAAGAAATAATTTTTATGACTCTAGTGTAAAGCACACATTATATTTGTTCTTTGTAAGAACAAAAATTCTAATGAAAAAAAAATGCTTTTCTATTTCACGCACAAAGCATTGCTAGTCTGAGGCTGAAGTGGGTGCAAGGTATCCATTTGAGTCTAATTACCCAACCAGGCTGAGCACAGCCAGTCCAACAAAACTCCATCTATAGTTTCTAATTGCCTTAAATGAGCTCCTAAGTAACTATGTGGAGTTAAATCACAGCACAGAGAACACAATATAAGTACATAGAAACTCTGAACACTCAGGGCTCTAGAGTGCTCAATTAAACTTTCCTTGATTATTCAATAGAACAGAAGTGTGCAAATTAAAGGCTTTCATGCTACAGCAGGCTACAACCTCATTCTCAAATTTCAATATTGCAATGGAACTTAATTAAGATATTCCCCATACAAAGCAGAGGTAAGTTTTGTTCCAAATACCTCATATAGGCATCTCTCCTGCTGTTAAGTGAATGGCTCCTGGTGAATCAAAATAAATACTGTTCTGGTATAGACTCACTTTTATTGTGTACACTGTGAGAAAGTAACAGTATGAAATCATTAAAACATTTAACTCACCATGCTGAAATACCATTGCTAAAAAGCATTGTTCTCTTTGCATTCAGATTGTAAAGAGTCTGAAAAATAGTTTGGGGAGGACTAACACTAATTCCTCATTCTGTGATAGACAGACACTCAGTTTGAATAGGAATAAATTGCATTTCCTCAGGTATGAATAATCACCATACCTGGTGGTACAAAAACAGCAAAATCCATACGTATAGAAAGGACAGCTTCATTTCAGGATATCTATTGGTTCATATGGTGTCAGGAAATCTGGTTTTTTTGATAACTGCAAAGTACACTGGAGTCACTGCATGAAAATTTTTTTAAACTTAATGTGTTATTAATTATATGAACAGAATGACAGACATGTTGGATATGGTCATGTAAATAATAGTGGTTTTGTCATTCATAGAATCATAGAATAGTTTTGGCTGGAAGAGACCTTCAAGATCATCAAGTCCAACCTTACTCCTAGCCCTATCAAAAACCACTAAACCATGTCCCTAAGCACAACATCTTAACCGCCTCTTAAACAGTTCCAGGAATGGTGACTCCACTACCTCCCTGGGCAGGCCATTCCAATGCCTGACAACCCTTTCTGTAAAAAAAATGCTTCTGTAAAATTTCTCTGTGTGACTTGATGACATTCTTGTACTCATTATGAGTCATCTATACTTTGTTTAGAACCACTGAAATATATTAATCTCTTTTTTAAAATTGCACTAATATGATAGGAATCTTAGACAATATAATTATTTAATCTCAGTGCCAAGTTACTTTTCATACGAAAAGCTTTTTTTATACTCTTGTAACAATTTGTGTACCTTTAATGTTTAAATTATGTCTCAGCTTACATTGCTAATTATGATGTAAACAGTATATTGCTGCTTTGTTTTAAAGTTATTTATAAAGAATTATTAGTGAAATCAGTTATTGAAAACAAAGAGATTTCTTAATTTTATTATGCATTTTGTTTGACCAGAATCATGTAGGCAGACTGAGAAAGCCATGTCACTTTAAATTTTTGCCTCAATTATTAGACAAATTTATCTGTTGCCTCAGATTATGCCTTTCTTTGGCATTTCCCTTGTCTTCCATTATCTTATCATTGTCTTTTATCTCCTGTCCAAAAAGTAACATTGGAAGCTGATGTTTTGGTACTATTTGTTGACTGAACATCAGCTCAATTTTTTTTCAGAATGAAACTTACAATTTCATTTCAGGTAATTAAAAAACAAGAGTTCAACACTGTCATAAGATCTCAAGATCTTCTTCATGTAGTATATAAGCTTAAATCATCCTCAAGGCATCTAAAATCTATGCATTGTAATCTCTGATTTTTAGGCACATACATGCTGCAAGAGATCTAACTAATCTCACTGAGGACAGAAATCTCAGTTTAGCTTAAATACACTTCAGCAAGCTAAGACTATATATATGGATGTTTTACTTCTGAACATTTATGTTTGGCATATTTTGTAAAAAGATTAGTATTTTCTTCCTCAAATTAGTTCATGTATTATAAACTTCGATTGCATAAAAATAAACACATTCAGATATAATTTTGTGATAATTCTTTGAAATTTGTGAGCAACTGCACACAAAAATGTCATTAAATAACTAAGTAAGTAACAAAGGTAACTTTCAAATGTGTCCTAACTCAAGACTGAAAAAAACCCCATAAATGTTGGTCCAGTAGCTATGATGTTAAGGCATGTTAAGCAGCTTAGGAGGAGAAGCATACCTGCTTTATTATAAAGATTAGAATAGGTACAAGGAATGAAGTTTATAATGCTAACACTACTAAACAGCAGTGAAGATATGAACATGTAGTGGCTGTGTACCAGTGTGTAGGGGTAAATTATATGTCTGCCAGGGATCAGGTCCCTACCAAATCTTTGTCCTGGTTAGTGGGATACTTTTGGCAATTCCCGTTCAGAGGAGAGTCAATAAATGGTGTCTGTGGTCCCACCTGAAGCCTCTTCTTTGGAGGAACAAATGCAATCAACAGTTGTTGTCTGTACTTTCTCACTCAGTGTTTGGGTGTTAGATCATGTTATCACAGAACAGCACAGGCCTTTTCTCAGCCTGTTCAATCGTTACAGTATAGTTCACACATTTTTTTTTAAAAAACAGACTGTGCAGAGACACCAAAGGCAGAGAATTAGATTAAGAAAAAACAAAACAAAACAAAAAATTCTCATAAGATACAATTAAGTTTGAGGTAAATATTTTACTTTATGTGTATTTTTCATCTTTATATTTCACTTATTTTTTAAAGAGGGTTTTGATATAATCTGTGTGATCTGTACCTACATTATCTACAAAATGACTTCTGGATATAGACATGTCGATCTTCCTTTCCATAGTCTTTCTCTTCAGCTTACTGTGAGGTTCTTTGGTGGCATCATAGTCAATCAAAAGTATAAAAAAATACCTTTCCAATCAAGCTGTGTGTGCAAATGGCATTTGCAACAATAAGCAGGTAAGACTAAAAGATATATCCTCCTATCTGTTTTATGTTTGGATGTATATAATGTCAGCATTGGTCATTAGACAGCCTCTCCCAGACTACCCTGATAAAATGTGTGTCAACCTTATGAGTTTAGTGCTATGAAATACTGGGCTGGCAATATAATTCTTCTATATGTTTCACTAGTTGGAAAATCAATAATGTAAAATATATGGTCATTAAAATATCTTCTGGAAAGAGACACTAATGCTAGGTGAGATACTGTATCTTTAGAGCTTGCTTAGACCAGAAAGAGTGAGGAATGAAAGCACATTCGTTAAGACAACAGATGATTCTCTAGGACACTTTTTTTTTTTTTTTAAGTTTCTTCCATGATATGATGTTTTCTTTAGAAATTGTAGTTGAGAATCATTGTTTAATGTTCAGTCAGTCTAATGAATAACTATGCAATACTCACTTAACTGATGCTTAAGACTACAGCACAAATGTTCAGAAATTATTTTATTTGTGCAATTTTATAGTATTATGAAGCTGCTAATTAAAGTATTATTGCTAACTTCCAGTTTCTTTTATGAGTTAGCAGTAAGGTAATATTTTCAGGAAATCAACAGGCATTCTTGGTTAATATAGAACTAATGTTAAGGAACAGCTGTTCTCTTAACCATTTTCAGCTGCCCCACTTAGAACAATCATCCTTTTTAATTGCTAAACCCCTGTCTTTTATTATAGTTGATAGAAAATATTGATTTAATCTAATTTCCAGTCTATTTTTTTTCCTGACTTGTAAAATGTTTTATTTCTCTAATGCCCATTTACATGTTTTATTAACTTAATTCCTTTATTTAATCTCAAGAATACTAAAAATTATTATGAGATTAATTGTGCAGGGAAGTAATGTTTTTCTCTTGTGGTCTAAGCCATATACTTGCTCTACAGTCTTTTTGGTACAGAAAAGAAAAGAAAAAGGTGTCCTGAGAATTAGGAGTTTCTTCTCAGTAATAATCATAGATTTGTATGAAGATATAGTCTTGCTTTTCAAACTACTGCCACTATAGCATGTAATTGCTGAGCTCGTTGAATGTCTGAATATTACAAGTACAAGTAAGCCAAGGTGACCATTTCTTTCAATAAAGAGCAGTGAAATAGAATCCATAACATCTTATACTTACTTGCTCATAACACGTTATTCCCATTTTCTGTTACATGCTAACCATAAAGTGATTTTTGGGTTTTGTATCAAAACCCATGACACAGGTACAAAATTTTGGTATTCCCACTGACATTATTTGACAAGACTACTTCCCTATTGTACATAATTGTCTTTTGGTATGTGCAGAAAACAACACTGATGAATTACTTCCCTGTAGCACCAAAATTTGCTCATATGTTGGATCAGGATTATAGGAATTGTCACGTTTAATTGTACCATGGCAAAGTCATTATTCTGCCATTAAATTGCCCAGATACAGGAAATCTTCCAGTCATTAGACACAGTGTGCTTAAACAAAAAAGTTTTCCTCTAACCTCATTATTATTATATGCCCTGAAGAATAAAAATTAATATCTATCTCATAACTTTTTCTCTTTCTTTCTTTCTTTCTTTCTTTCTTTCTTTCTTTCTTTCTTTCTTTCTTTCTTTCTTTCTTTCTTTCTTTCTTTCGCTCTTTCGCTCTTTCGCTCTTTCGCTCTTTCGCTCTTTCTTTCGCTCTTTCTTTCGCTCTTTCTTTCGCTCTTTCTCTCTTTCGCTCTCTCTCTTCTTCTTTTATTTATTTATTTATTTAATATTGTATGGGACTTGGTACTGTAACAAGATTGTCTCTGTGGTGTGTGTATGCATCCTTATGTTTATGTATAAAAGAATTCTTCAGAAACAGAAGTAGCAGGGGATTTTTTTATTTTTTTTTTTTTTTTTTGCATAAGTAACCATACAATGATTAACTGTGAAGATTCACATATCAACAACTGGAAGAAAAATACTGTATTCAAACCTAAAATTTCACAAGTTAAAAAAAAGTTAAATATTAATATCTCTCTTTAGCTGAAAGACTGTTGGATCTCCCATTATCATTTTCATTACTGTTGAAATTTAAGGCATGCAATAACAAAGGCTCATGGGCTACAATGCTGGCACACTATTTTCAGTGCTACATGCCTTTTATCTCCTCACTGATGCTCCTGAAATTCATCCAGTTAAACAACCTGCACAATATCATTAAGCCTTTCTATTGCATAGTTGCTTGCATTAGTAGATCTCAAAGTGTTTTCTCAAAAGATGGAATAACTTGTATTGTACATGCTAAAGGTAAGCTAAAGAAATGTTAAATTTCTTGATCCAAGACAAGTGAAAAAACTGACAGAAGAGTTTCCTCTCTAAGATGAGTCTTTTGCAGTCCTCCTTGCAATTATGAGTCTTCCAGTAAAAGCTCTTGGTATAGACATAGAAAATACCGTCTGAAAGAAGCAAATTTCTGGGAATGGTCTGGGCAAGCCTGTGCTGGGCTACCTGGACACACATTTGTGCCACCCTACAAAGGATGTTGTAGAGCTGTGACCATAGTTATAAGGCATCTAAGTCATAGATCATATGAAACCGTGCCCTGTGGCTTGCAGCACATAAAGCTGCTCAGGTGCAGCCACAGAATTACAGTGAAGTCAGGAATTCACCCACTTAAGTTCAGTAACAGGACTGGTTTCATATCTTAATTGCTTTTGCCTTTCATCCACATATGCCACTAAGATGATGGCCTTCACACATTATCAAAGAAAAGAAAAATATGGAAAGTATCAATTGTTTTGGGGGCTTTCATTGATGTACTTTCTTAAACTTCCAAATGAATTTACAGAGTGTTTGTCCATTTTCTAATATTGCAGATATGGTTTTGAGCTCTATTTTGTCTTTATTACTGCTACCATTTTTATTCAGTTACAGACTTTATTAATCCAGCCAAAAACCACAAGCTGTACTTCATAATTGAAAGTTTAGTCTCAGAGTTTTTAATAAAAATCTTCACATCTGCTTCTTCAGTCATCTTCACAAATGGTTAGTTCCTTCCAGAGGTGTATTTGTTCCTCTTCTGCTGTCTTTCTAAGATATTAATGTGTGTTATTATTAATAACTAGGAAATTGCAAATTCTTTAATATTATAGTTACGAAAGGAAAGATGAATTTTTATCAGAGATAACAGTAGCAAATCTTAATCCTAGGCAAAGTCACAATGCTGTGGCCCATGGGTGATTCTGAAATTACTTTGCTTTATTTCCCTCTTCTTTTGTGGCTTTTACTGGTCACATAGCTGCTAACAAACTGAATAAGAGTTCTAAAAAATTAATTGATCAGCTTTAGAAATGTCTAAATATATAAGCAAGGTGTATTTAGTTGTCTGAAAGTTTTCAGTAATACCAATTTTTAAAGTAATTTCTGATCAACCAGAGTTCTATTTAATCAAGAACTTGTGGAATTTTTCATGTGACTCTTTCCTGAAGGAAAAGGAAGGAAAGGGTGAGAGAAAGAAATGGGAGGAGAAACAAGGAGGTGGTGAGAAAAAGGAATAACAAAAAAACCTCTCTCAATACATTTTGTCATTCCTACTAATGAGTAATACAGTTTGGCTTTGAAAAAGTGCACAATGTTAACTGTGATTAATGCTCACCAGTAGGTCTAGCTAACATTTTTGGAACAGAAAAAAATGGAGAAATCTGGTAAAAATTTGATGCTGTTGATAAATATACCCATGACTCAGAAGTGTGTTATAATAACAGGTTGCCTTAAGATAACTGAGAAATTAATTTTATCCTCTACTATGTTCTAAGTAAAAATGTTTCCAAAAACTTGCTACCTGATTTTAATTATGTTTGGGCAGGTTTTTTCTGCTATGCATCTATGCCTTGAAAAGCCTGATGCCAGTATGTAAGTATTAAATATTCAAACTAGAGGTCAGATAATTTAACCATTTCACCTGGGAAAAAAGTGAAAGTTAGTTCTTGATTCAGCAAATAGGAAGAATATTATGTCTTCTTTTACATAACCAGGTAGTAATTAACTGAAGTCAATTTCTTCCTGGTCTGAGGTTTGAGCCCACATCTCTCAGGCTGCACATAATTTACCATCCTAAAGGGCTGAAAATCTCCAGGTATACGGAACATAATAGAGGATGTTCACCTCATTAGGTCGCTATCCACCAAATAGATAGAGACTACTCCTGTGAAGTATTTTATTTATTTGTTTTCTAACCAAACCCTGTAATTTGTTGTGAGTAATAAAAATAGCAGAGTGTGTTACATTATCATAATTTTAAACATCATCAGGCTGAAGATATCCTCTTATGTACCTTATAAGCTTTGCATAGCTTAAAATCATTGTCATGATTCTGCTTTCATTAGATTTGTAGTGTTTAAAACAGAAAGAAAAAATTTGTCTTAGGTCAGTAAAAAAAAGAAATTTTAATACATTGCAACTGTTCTTCTTATCCAAATGGTGTCTACCTAAAAATAACATATACCAAATGACATAGAACTTCTGAACCAGAAATGAAAGTGAGGATCCTGTAATTCACCACCTGTACTCCAAAGCCTGGGAACTGTGAATGGTGTACTCAGGTATACAGTGAGTTCCTCTTCAGACAAGAATAAGCAGTGGATTTCTCCATAAGTTGTGAACTAAAATGAAGCCTAGTATTTAATTGACACATTTGGGTCAACCCCAGCAGTTGAATTCTGCTATGTTTTGATGTCCTTTTTTTAATTATTCTTTTCAATATTAAGAAATACATGATGAGTCTCTACACTGTATTGCAAGCAAAAGTAGTGGTTCTAATTGACAACAATGAACCCATTTGTATAATAAAAGCAAGAGTGAAAAAAGTCTGAACTAACCCCCCCTCTTTTTGCCTATATCATTTCTCTTTGTATCTTGAGATCCAAAAAAGTCACCTAGGAAATCATAGAAAGCTGTTTCTCTGAGTACTTGATCTTATTCTGTATTTACCTACTCTTAAACAGAAATTAAGTGTTCTGTTTACACAAGGCTAATGTTCTGAAAAAATATATATGAGAAGGTGTGTGTATTTCTTCATATCAATGTTACCAACATTTTCTGAAAGCTCCAAATAGTCTTTCCTATGTTCTTTGGAAGGCCTTTTAAAGTGCATAACTAATTTCAGAAGTTTTAAATTGAGTTAACCCTATAAAGATAATGATAAATTTAATATCTTGCGGAGTAGCCTTCTCTACAAAAATCAGCTCTTTTCAATGCAAGGCACATTATTGTGCGAAGTCCTTGTCTGAATTATTCTTTGGAGACTCTGTAAAATGATTATATTAGAAATGAATAAAATCAAACCCCAGAAACATGATACTTAAGTCTTGAAAGCACTTGCATAATACAGAAAATTAGTTATTAAGTACAGATAAAGACAGTTATTGCTCAATGAAATGTAATTCAGTAGAAGAGAATAAAATGACAGTTGAATTATGATTTTGAGAAAAAAGTTTCCTTTTATTTTGCATTTGAATTATAGGTTCAGAATAGGAAATTATAGAGTTTGATAAGGAAAATATATAATGAATAATTACAATTTTTATGAGGTTTTTTTGAATGAAAGTTGGATGCTGTTCCTGTTCAGTTGGTTTAAATACTTCTTATATTACTGTTATCTGTCAGGAATACACTGTATATGTCTATAGGGACTTCTTCTCTCCTCTATTTGAGAAACTGTTGTCACATGGAATTTTTTTTGTTATTTTTTTGCTGTTGAACTAGTGTCTTTACATGAATGTCTAATTCAAAGAAAAACAAGTAGTAGCTGATTACATGACAAGAGTTCTTTCTCTGTTCCTACCTGTTCAAAATGAAAATATTTGCTTCACACAATGTTCTTGGATATTTAATATTGATTGTTTTAATATATTGCTGTTTATTCTATCTGAAAGTAAGTTATGTGGGACAGAAAGCTTGCCTTCTACAGTCACAGGGGCATACAACAAGAATGAGTCAAAACAAGGAGGTTTCATCTTTGCCTGGCTGCTTATGAAGTCATTTGCATGAGTGCAAAGGGGACATAAAATGCTACTGGGTTTTTTTTTTATGAGTAATACAGAGAAAAAATTAGGTGCAGCTGTACAATTAATGATAGAGAATTGTGCTCCTCCATAGCCACTACCATATTTTGTAAGAAGCAACTTGGATATTGGGTTGACCAATCATATCATCTAAATTATTATTCTCTTGATTTATATAACTTGCAAGTAGTGCAGAATCAACATCAGCACAACTAGACTTGAAAGAATTAGAAGTATAACTATTTAATGAACTAGAGTACACATTTAATTCTTGCAAATAAGTATTATTTGTTCAATTCAGTTAGCAGCATGAGGAAAATCAATATTTTTCAGATAAGTGTATAAACTTGTACTTTTCTATTATATTTAACATAATAACTAGTTTCTTGGGTATGTGCTCTACAGGTTATTAAAAATGGACAGTAAAAGCAGGTGATAGTCTGCTGATATACCTTCTACATGTACATAATTAAACTGTAATTTCTCTATTGTCTCACAGCAGAAATCTTGGAGACCTTGTGGTAGTTCTTGGACAACAGCAACTCGATGCTCAATAGCAGCCAAAATACACTGCAATGTTAGGGCTTATTGGGAAAGAACATTATGAAGTTATGTTGCATCCATGCACAATGCACCCATATCTTGATAAATGCATGTAGTTAAACTCCACAGGATCTAAAAAGACTCAAAAGGCCCACAATAGAATCAGGGAAGGTAAGAAATATTAGAAAGTATGGACCAAGGTATGGAAGTGTTTTGGAGAGAAGAAGCTTTGTAAATAAAGCCTGTTTAGTGAAAAGGCAAGGTGTCAACTGATTAAATAATTGCACAGTATATTTTAAAAAAAAGATTGTGGGTTTTTTTTTTTTCTACAGAGAGAAAATTAAACTGTAGGGCTCATCTGTAACAAGACATTCTGGAAGCCAAAAGTGTGTGTTTGTCCAGAAAAAAGAGCAGTGAACAAATTCATCTATCAAGCACAGTGATCTGGTTTCAACATCTGAACCTGGAAATCCTAAATGAGAGGATTACTGGAATTTGGAAAGATGTGCCTGTGGAAGTTTTTCATACACATTTCGTCTTAACATCTGCTACTACCTACTGTTGAGGAGAAGATGATAGGCTAGACAGATGCAATGACTGCATCTCTACTGATAAATAAAACATGGTAAGGGACCTTTCTCTGGCCTTGAGGCCAAGTGTTACATCTTGGCTGTAACCAAACTTTCCTTGGCTCTGGGTCTCTTCTGGGCTTCATGCCATGCTTTTTTGGTCCCTAGGACATAGTTATCATTTTGTGGTTTTTCTGTTGGGTTGTTTTTGGTGTTTGTTTTCAATTTAAAGTGTTTCAAACAACGTGAAGGCAGCCCACTGGGTTGGTATTTTCATACCATAAATCTGAGAATATCTTTTGCAGGCTCTGGGATGTGGCATGAGGGCCATCGGGCATGCTTGAGGCTCTGCAAATCCTGCTGAGAAACGGAATGTGAAACAAGCCAGACCTGGTGCAGTCTAGTTCAGACTGCATACTGGGAATGGCAAATGACATGTACTGTCTTCTGAACCATACTCAGGGACTTCCCCAGTGACTGCTACTTGGCACAGTCTAAACCAGACCTCTGTAGCTAAGAGTTAAGCAGTTCCGGTGATGAGACCACGACTGCTCAATCTTCTTGCCTTAAGTGGTTTTATTTAGCAGTATTTCACATGCACAGACAACATGAAACTTTGCTTTCTCACTGAGGTTATAACATGGATTCTGTTTCACTTTCTGGGGAAGGTATCTTAAAAATGTGATGCATTTATTTTTTGTCCAAAGAGAAATTCCAGCACAAGTTTTTTAAGTGTGGTTAAGCATAGCTGAGTATTGTATTATTCATAAAGGCATGTTTATATTTTGAAGTTGATTCAGGTTAGATTAAGCTAAAAAGAGAGTTCCTTTTCCCTAGATTTTTTAAATCCTTGTATGAAGATCCTCCTTACTGCTTCATTGTTTCTTCTCTAGAATATATAGGTTTAATTTTATTAGTCTGCTGTCCCAGGGAAGCCATTGAAAACTGATTTTAAATGCTCTCTGCTTCATTTTCTCTGCCTTGGAGATGTAGTATGTCCTGTACTGGCTGGAATACCTTAGAGCTTGTAATATCATACAAAAACAGGAATTGTGCATAGCTTGTCTGTGATTTTCACCACAATCTATATTTCTGTTCTGTTGTATTTTCAACAATTATTTTATTCAGTAGAAGAGAAATTTCAGTCAACAGTTACAACAAACAGTTGTGTTTTATGCAGAACTAAGGTTCTACCAGAATGAAGAACTGAAGTTTGACAGAGCGTGTAAGTGAAGCTGTGGACAAAATGAATAATTTATCTGATGTAGCACCAAAAATACCTGCGTTAGAATATGGAGAAGAGGCAATTATAAAAAGGATACAGTATCATAGGATTTTGCAGCTTTCATGACAATTAGATAAATATTTTTATTTGTTTGAGAACCTTAAAACATTTTCCAGGTGCTGAATGCAGCTGTGAGGACGTCAGAGATGGCAATAGCTATGTGAAGAAAGGGACAATCTCCCCTCTAAAGCCAGGCCAGATGGGGTTCCTGGACTCACAGAGAATACTGGCCCTCACAAGCAAGATGTGTTGCTTGTGCCAGTAGTAAATCTTGTGATTTGAATGTCACAAGAGTCAGAAGTTGCCCAGGAGCCAGAGACTTTCCACCCTCACACTATGAGAAAAGTGAAATGCAAGAGAGGTAAATGCTTTAGACTACAGAAATATGTCTGCAGGGCAAGACAGGATTCTGCCCCAAATTGTCACTTGTGACACGCAGCAGCAACTAGGGCTGAGAGCAGTGAGTGTGTTAGGAATCACAACAAACACACAAGAAATGAAGAAAACATAAAAAAGTGAAGAAAGAAAGAAAACTTGAAAGATGCTCTGTTATTTACAAGGCAGAAAAATGATGGATGTATATACAGGAAAGAAAATGCAGCAGGCAGAAAAACAAATGCTCTGATGTTAAAAATTGGTCCAGGACACTCAGAGTTTTATTTGCATTTGACTAGCATAGTTTTCAAGTGTAAGCATTAAGACAAGTTCGTACACAAAACCGCACTTCTTGCCCCACAACAATGTGTAGTCTCTGTGGCAGCTCCCTCTAAATCCCTCAGTTCACCCCACGAAACAACCATTCCATTGTTCTTAGAGCACATTAGTTGTCTGCAGGCTTCATCTCAGGTGTTCTTTGAATTCAGCAAGGCACTGAAATACTACTCCAGGCCTTTGGCTGGTGATTCAGGACTACAGCAGGTGTAATTAGGCTCAGACATGCTGGTGGGGAATGCAGGAGTGCTCCTACAGTATGCATGCACTATAAATGAAGCTCCTGTTGTTAGAAAAGAGCCTGTTTTCAGCTTCCTGCCATTTTCCTTGCAGCACAGGACTGTTCTGCAGCAGGGGATCCTTTTAGATAAGGGCAGTAAGAATTGACTACTATGGGTCAGCTTCATATGCTTTTTTAGGACCTGAGCAAGGAATTCAAGCAGAAAGATTTCAGGTTTTTGAAGTTGTAAATACCTAGCTTAACTCTTGATGTTTCCAGTGAGGATTTGCTGGTACTAAAACAGCACCAAAATAATTCGTGTTAAATGCGGGATGATTAGTATCACAAAAAGCAGAGCTTATATGTGAACTACTGGACTGTGTGAATATACTATATCAGTGTGCATGGCACATTGTCTGAGGAACTTGCTTAGTATTAAGCTTTTGTCTGAGGGAAGCCCTAGTGGCATGCTGTCTGTAGATGTGTGTCTAAATTGTAACTGCCCTAATTTACATGAGTAACTGTTTCTGGTAAAGTTAAATCTGTCTAATATGCATACAGATATTACTATGCTGTCTATTAAAGCTAAAATCTCCTGATATGCCACCTTAAGAATATAGCTCATTGAAAATCTAATTTTCCTCATGAAAATTCAGTGGAAGTATTTTTCTGTCCTTAGAGCACAACTCCAATTACAGACTTTTTAGAAAAGCTGTAATAGTTCACTTATACTCTGTGGATACAACATCCATTGAACTGATCATAGGGAGAGCAGAATATTTGCCTTCTTCAAAACCCAAACCAATTCTCTAAGAACACATATAACCTTGGTATATTCAGTTGCATAATAGCCTTTTATTCATTTAGGTCCAAGTTCAACAGGGTACCAAAGGAGGTATATTACTTCAAATATGCTCAAATAGTCCCACTGAAATTAAAGAGTGTGTGCCTGAAGTTAGCTACCTGTTGAAATTCCCTGGCGAATCTTAGCATATGAGACACTTTTGCAGAGATTGATTTTTAATTAAGCTCTTTTACACCACTGTACCACTTTAGATTACTATTGAAACACAGTATTAGAATTATGCAGCCTGAGAAAATAATTTGATTGCCATATGGTATGTGCCATGTCAGCAAGAACTCTAACATGATCTCTTTTCTCAGTACTGGACTAAAACTCCTCTATCCTCTGCATACTTGAAGCGATGAACATAGGAGCACTAAATGTGAAATGTTGTACACAAAGAGACATAGTTTAAAATGTTTAGTTAAAAATACTAGGTGGAGATTGTATAGAAAGCAACACTGTTATGCTTTGCTCTCAAGTGAACGTTGTTTAACTTAATATTATTGTAAAAAAGCAGTCCTACATCAACAGCACATACTTCTCCTAATAAGTACATTATCCACTACTTTTGAATTAGCCTTATTAGAAAGGAAGAAACTTTCTGAAATGAAATAAGCTTATGAAGCCAGTAGGAAAAAAAAAAGAAACAGTCAGCAAACTACACAAGATGCTTCCTGCTTTTCTATTCCCTTCAGAGAATCCCTATTAAAAAAAAAGGAATTTCTAGATGTCTCAGGGACATTTAACCAACAAAACTATTTGTTCAAAATTAGCATAAAATATAACTTCTGATCCTCAAGAAAACCCTTTAATATGGAATACAACTCTTGTATTTCGCAATCACAGGACTAGATATCATTCTTCCACCCATTCTAACCCTGTCTATCATGCTACAATTCAGTCAGAGTTCAAATGACTATCAGAATCCCCAAATCCCAGATTTCATTTGTTAGCACTCCATCACTTTCACGATTAAGGCAGTCTGCGAAAATAGTGGTTGAGATGTTCTGAGTTTCACAATAGCAGGTAAATTGCAACCTTAATGTGCTGTTTGAGAGTGGTAATGACAGTACAAATTGTGACCATATTTGTAATCTTGCTCTACAGCTGTATCAGGAAATGAGCCAGCTTGGAGCAAAATTCTAGGCAGAGGCTCTTCAATGAAACATGAAGACAGATTTAGACGGTCAGTTTTGGAGATAATACTGGTTTATTAGGCTGTTTATTTCTTTACTTTTGGATTTGGGACAAATTTGCTCATTGAAGTTTCAATCCTTTAATTAAACATAAGAAGGACACTCTGGGCACAAAATCCCCCCAAAGGCTGTTTGTTCAGTGTATAGAGCAGTGAGCCATAAGAGCACTGCTACAGTTTGCTAGCGCTTCAGCTTGTGCCCTTTTCCTGCCCAGCCTGTCAAGATGACAGGCCCCGTGGAGCAGACAGTGTGGGTGTGGTTCATTTGCCAAATGCAGACTTCTACATCTCATCTAATCACCCTAGGCCCCTTTCTAGGGTGCAGTTCATTTTATCCTAATTTGTAGGTCTAAAATAAGTCAGATGGATTGTGCTTCAGAATTGCCTCTTTGTCTCCCTGGATTACACCTGGAGCCTGCAGTGAACAGCTCATACTGTTGGCATCTCAGGTTAGGTGAGACAGCCCTGTCCTTTGTGCTGGTACAGAAGAGCATAATACACACATGGACCAGTTCTCAGTGCAGTGGTGCAGGCTACACTGTTGTAGTGCTGTATGTAACAGTAATATTTATTTCTTTTGTGATATCTAGCCATTACTGTAGGCTGCTTGTGGATTTTTTCCCTTTGCTGATTTCCTCTGTGTGTAAGCATTTGCACAGTAAAATATATTAATAATAATTTAAAAATACCCTTTTTGTGTAGCATTTTACATCTGTGCTTGCTGCCAACAGGCTTTATGGGGGAGTAAACCACATAGGTATTGCATCACTGACTTTTAATCGGTAATGACAAAGTTGGCTTCTAGAATACTAATTCTGAGACAAGCATTTACATAGTATTTCCTGTCAAGTGACATCATCTTAGTACTAGTAGTAATATTTCATGCCATAATTATTATATTTAAAGTAGAAACACCTGAAAAAGATCACTTCAAATAAAATAGAATTCTTAGTATCATAGACTAATGGAATGGTTTGAATTGGATGGGACATTTCAAGGTCATTTAGTCCAACCCCTCTGCTGTGAGCAGGGATGGGGCATTTACCACCTCTCTGGACAACCTGTGCCAGTGTTTCACCACCTTCACTGAGAAAATTTTCTTCCTTGTATCTAGTCTAAATCCACGCTCTTTTATTTGAAAACCATTACCCCTTGTCCTGTTGCAATAGGCCCTGCTAAAAAGACCATCCCCATCTTTCTTATAGGTCCTCTTTAACTACTGCAAGGCAGTGATAAAATCTTCCCAGAGCCTTCTTTTCTCCAGCCTGTATTCATAGGATTGGTATTCCAGTCATCTGGTCATTTTCACCATCTTCAAAGGTTTTAATGCATGTAAAGGGCTTTGTATGTCTACTTATCTCTTTTTAATAAGCCATTACAAAGGTGGTTCATTTATGTGGCAGATTTATGGATCTTCTGTGGAATCCATCACTGCTAGTCTCCATTTTTATTGAAAGAAGTGTATTATGCTAGTTCAGAAAAACTGTCATGAAGTTGTAAACTAATTAGAACAGTATACAGAGAAGACATCACTGGTTGTAGAAACTAATTACTTTTCAAAAAATATTTTAATAACTCTTTCCCGTGTTGCCCCTAAAAATGAAAGTGCAGACAAATTGCCTTTATATGAATGCTGCTCTTGTCTTGCCCCCTCTGGTGGTTGATCAGTGCAGGACCACATTTTACATGGCCTCGGTTCTAGGTGGGTAGCATCTGAAGTCATATTCTGTGGATGGGAATGCTATGAAATTCAGGGGAATTCAGGAGAACCTGTCTGAAGCATGCAGGGACGGACTCCGACAGCACAACCAATATCGTTGTAATCAGAAGTCACTTTATTAAGTGCAACAGGCCATATTTATACATGAAACAACACTGGTCACGCACCCATGTCACTTCTAATTGGCCCCACACTAAAACCCAGAGTCTGTCCACGTGCACTTCAAACACTTTTAATTGGCTGGCGATTCTCTTGGTGTTCTTCCTTCAGCAC
>WTSP01001184.1:117733-147888 GCA_025331215.1 Actenoides lindsayi | reverse complement strand
GTTGTGATCGCGGGGGTTCGTGTTTTGTGGTGAGAGATGAGAGAGGGGTGTTTTCTAAATTAAAGTTTGGTGGGGGGGGTGGAGAAGGAAATTCCACTGAACGCAAAACTTGGATAGCAGCCTTATATGCAGTTATACAAGTCACTGCCTTCTGCATTTTTAGGGCAGCAAATCTTTATAAGCCATGCTGTACTTACTCTGATGCTCAGAAATAGACAGTAAATCATCTAGACGCTATACTGAATTTCTAGGACAGGTATATCTGTTGCTAGATGTGATTGGATATTTAGTATTCTCAAAATCTTTTAATGTGTTTTGGTTAATATTGAGCCTTCTTGAATTTGTCTGTACATTCAAGCTATTAAATTAGTATTGTATTTGCATATACTAGTCCATGTTTTTCCCCAACTTAACTCAGCTGGAATCATCATTATTTGGGTAACATAGCTTCCTGTCATATTTGGGAGGGATTCTTGTCATGCAGAATTAATTCAGACGCTCTGCTCATATTGGGTCTTTGAGCAAAAGATAGGCTTTTTTACATTAGTACAATGTGTTGGTTTTTTTCTTCACATCTTTTTTTCAGCAGAAGTGAATGCAGTAGTATGTAAGAGGAGTTGAGATTTTTCACTGAGTACCAGAGAAACAGCAGCAAGAGGGACAGAAATGAGCTGTCTGAGCTGAGACTACTCTTTGAGTCCAGGTGACTGCTTCTGCCTTGTCCTGATTTTGTATAAAAGTGTGATATGTGGTGTACATCATCCTCTGCTCTGCTGTTTCCCAGTCTCTATGAAAGAGCAGCTCCCTGATCCAAAAGACTGGAAAACAAGCACCTTGAAGGATGAACCACACCTCATACAACTCTGGAAGCAGCCTGTCATGTTGATCTGCCTTGTTGCCAATAGCATTAGCAAAAGCAAAATCCTCACTGTCTCTTTCCTTGCCAGGAGAACTGAAGTAAATAGTGAAAGTAACTTTGTTTGATCTGGTATTTTAGTGAAAGTCTTATTGCTTCCTGAAAAGAGACCAGTGTGATAGCTGGACTTGGTGAGTGGGAACTGAAATTTAACCAAGAGCAAAAGAGAAAAAGGACAGACTAAATTTTGCTTGATGTAATCCCCCCAACTGGCACATTGTATGTTCACAATTTAGAAGCTCTTCTGAGCAGTACCTTAAAAAATGAAAAAAAAAGGAGCATAGCACTTAGATGTTTATATAAAAATACATATATTCTATATATATTTCTGAACCAGCTACAATTTTCCAATAAAATACATTCTGTAGAAGTTGCTCTTTTTCAATAACACTAGCTTTTTCAAGATAGAGGGCTCATTTATGAGACATACACATACACAAAGAATGATATAAAAGTCTTATAATTATTATGTGCATAAGAAATGTCTTATATAGATACCTTGAAAATAAAAAATACTATCTTTCCAGCTAGAAATATATTAGAATATTTTTGTGTGTGTGTGATTTTAAAAAAAGAGCTCTGCTATCTGTAATGTGGCATAAATTTAATTCAGCTATCAGATGATCTTTTTCAGGCATAACTCTGTCAAAGGGTAGCTTTTAAGTTTCTGGGTTTTGGTAAGATGAAGACATCTATATTTGAATGCTGCAGAGACGAGGCACTGAAGTAGTAGCTCTGTGAAGGCTTGTCACAGTCTTATTCCAGGTTGGCTTGATTTTATTTTATTGCCTTTCTTCAGATGGGATTCTAAAAAATTATTTTTGAAGCCTGAGAAAGACATCTTGGTTATCTCCAAAGTTGACAGTGAGATGTCCTTAGGAGGAGCTGAAAGCTGAAGAAGGTCCTTCACTGCTCATGATCTGGGTCCCATGATGGGTATTGCAACAGTGAACATGCCAAAATATGCCTAGGTATGCACTAAAATTTTGCCTGTGTTATACAGAAAGCTCTGCTAATACAGCACTAATAGCTATTTGACACTATCTCTTTTCTCAGGTGATGCTATTACTGGCCTAGCCAGGTAAAAGAAGCTGCGCACCACTGCAGTCAGTTCACACAAATTTTGTCTCTGCTGCTAAATAGGACGGTCAGAGAAAGATTCATGACCTCAAAACCTATAAACCTGCAGATATGTCATTGGACTGATCCAACACAAGTCCAGGGAGAAAGAAGCTAAAAAAATGGTATAGATGATTGGGAAATCAGTGCTTGAAACCTCTCCTTGGACTTCTCTTTGAAGTGTGGGCATATCTATAGGGCTGGCCAATAACAAAACCACACAACAACCTAAGGTTATCTTTGCCCACTATTTCTGGAAGCTGAATACACAGATGAGGCTTAAAGCTGGAATTATATATTGAGATGTATGCAAGCATTGAAGAAAAAGTCCAATAGTTCATACTTTCACTACGATGCATTTATGTTAATCACACTTTGCTTCTCAGCAGTGTCAAACCTTCTAAGATTATAAGCTTATTTTCTTTGTGCTGGTCGAATTCCTATTTTTAAAAATTTATAACAAATTGAAAATGTGGTCTGTTTTTCAAACAATGGACTTAATTTTTCTTTTCTAGTACACCTATGCTGTCATCCCTTTTTTATTGATGTGTATTTAAATAAATTGTAAATTAATTTCAGAAGTAGGTCTAAGTGGTAAAGACAATCTAATAATTTTTGTTTGTTTGTTTAAATTTTAGTTCAAGTAGAAGGCCTGCAGTATTTTCTTCTTACAGTAGATGGCAGATGCAGACTACATATTCCTTTGCACTTTAATTTTGTCAATACCTAACCAAGGGGGTTATCCCATTTTCTAAATTTCTGTATTAGTGTTTAGGAGCATCTGCATGTTAAAAATCTTATTTCTTCTTAAACTATTTTGTTTTAAGTATCACTGAACTGTTACAATGCTGGAAAATAATAATAAATAAATCACAGGTTAGAAAGAGAGTGGATTGGAATGAAATGATTTCTGCTGCATTAACCTTGAAGTCAAACTTGTTCATTTCTTATGTTTTCATTTTCCCAGAGTTAAGTAAAAGCAAAAATGTTTCTGTAAAACATCAGTTCTTTCAACAACAAGCACTATGTTATATCTAGCATGCAATACATTGCCTGAACCTGGTTTAATTTCTTCTGGTAGATTTATGCAACAATACAGAACCCATATTGATTAGACTAGAGCTGCAGCTGCAAAATTTTAAAGAACAAATTAAAGCATTATACATGTATTTTCAATCGTAGGTAATGGAGTCATGGCAGACACTGTACATGTCTTGCTGAGCCACTGATGACCTCATAGTGAAACGTAATTCTTATGTTCCCTGAAAGACCAAGAAAAAGTGAATCAGTCTGAAAAACAATAAGGGTTAGTGCACATACAAATGACAGGAAAGAAGCATGGACATTAGTTTTTTTAAATCAGTTAAAATTTTTTTCAGTGGAGATATTAATGTTTGCTTGCTGCTTTAGCTTTTAATTTATTCCAGCTTTGTCAGACTTTTGCAGTGTGGGTTGTTCTATTATTTTTTTATATGTGCTCTTACACTGTGCTTATCATCATAATACCTGAGTGCCTCATGGTAGTGCACTGAATAATTAACATCCACCACATATTTGTACTGTCAGCTTCCCCCAAGGAGACAAGTGTGTGTGAGAGAGAGTTTCTTTTGGCAATTAAAGCAATGCACAGATGCACAGTGATATATGCTAGAGAGGGCACACTCCAAGAAATATGCCTTGTAATTAGAGCGATCTGATGATTCTTTAATTCTTGTGGTAGGACTTCTAGCTTTTTGTTAGCTGCATTTTCTGTGTATTTGGGTCTTCTGTAAAATGGTGAAGCACCATCGTCTCATGAGAGCATATTCATTGAAATTTTAACTCATGGGTGTGAAGTCAGAAATGGTGGATGATTATATAATAGGCTTGCAATGAAATCAGTCGAATTACAATGGGAATTGGAAGGAACTTCTACACTGCTCTCTATGCAATTTATATTTCATTAATTGCTGCAGTCTTGCTGTGCCAGTATTATTCAAAAAAATATTTAAAGTTGTACTGCAGGAAGCAAGTATGTTATCTTGAAAATGCATCCTGTTTTCTTTTTTTTTTTTTTACTTTCATCATTCCCTCTGTCCTTGCTCATCATATGGTTGTATTATCACATTAGCCAAGGGTGATAGGCATTTGTGTGATTGCTATTGCCAGGAATCAGGGATATATACTAGAATATGTATGCATGATAAATCCTTCTTGTTTAGGTAACAGCCTGAGCACTTTATATAACAATTACCACTGTCAATAGAATGGATGAGAACTTTTCTCTTGCAATGGAGAACTAAATCTGTTAAAGTAATGATGCTGGATCCTATCCAAACCAGTTTTGTATTTTACTCTAGTTACATTAAAAAATAAATAAAAGAAAGCTTGATAGATTTCAGTCTTCACCACACTTTCTCCTACCCAAATTACAAATGATTCCATTTGATGTGATCCTTGATATAAGCTAATAGTAGTTGAATATATTTGTCTATCAATTACCAATATTTTGCAACACAGAGTAGAGAGGAATAGCAAATATTGTGAACATTTGTATGCCTTATTCCTATTAGAGGGCCATTCGGAGTGTGGAATCTCAATCTAATCATGTTCCTTCAACTAACAAAGAAGCACATCTATTGTTTGTTCCTCATAAGAAAAATGGAATAACTGAATCATTTTTTTGTTTGTTTCCTGTTTTTCTTACAGCTAATTATTTATATTATCATAGGATCTAAGAATCACAGTCCTAGTACTCCCATTACACACAGTACTGTAAAGACAAAATAAAATTCATTATCAGAGCCTACAATCAGTATATAAAATAAGGAACAAGAATTTAATTTGTACAAAGAAAAATGAGGGTTACAGTTTGAATGTCAAATTGTCATTATGCCCTGTGAAGGTTGAATTAGGGATTTATAACTCCTAAAGCACATTTTAAATTTAATTACAAGGCGGCACTGGAATTCTGGCTTTTCATGCATACACAGAATTAAAAAAAAATAATAAATCCAACACCCACACAGTGGAAATTATGTCTGTAATAATGCTAAACCTTTCTTCATGGATCACTTAGGCTGAAAGGTTGCCTCTCATCTCTGTTTCTTGGCACCTCTTCTGACTCTTTACTGGGGTGCTGGGGTCTTCACAGTATAAACATTTCCATGAACAAAGATGGAATAGCTGGATCTTTTCTTGTAAGTCATAAAATGGCCTTGAGAAGAAAATAAAACAGCCTAGATGTCCACCTTAGTATGTTTTATAAGACTTTTAAGAAGCTGGCCTTAGTTTTCTCATAAGAAAGGGTAAAAGTAACACCTTATTTAATTTTGAATTATGAATTCTAAATTTCAATAAAACTCAATTCAGTCTCTTACTACGCTAACAGAATGTAGTCTTCAGCCATCAGCACTTTTCAGTAAGTATAAATCAAAATACGGGCCAAAAAAGTCCATGACTTTTAAAAAAATATCCGCTGGTTTTAGTTGCCTCCCAGACAGAGAAAATTTCTGACAATGAACCAAATCAGATGCAAATGCATTAATACTTGTCCCCAAAAGAAAGGATTTAATCCAGTCTTTGGACATAATTTTTTTCTTATTTAAATACATATTAATATTTTGATGTATTATTTCAATCTCCATTTTACTTCTCTGGCTTTGGATTACTGTGCAGTGTTTTTTCATTTTTTATTTGTCTGACTCCATTTAGGCACTATGTTTAATTGTGTCTCCATTTGTATTAATATACTAAAATGTTACTGCCAGCACTAATTTGAGATTGTGAATTGGAATTACACAATTTATTTCAAATTAAATACTTAGATTCCTATATATCTAGTCCATCTGCTTTGACTCTGCACAGTCATGCTAATTTAATTCTGCTCACTGTACTTAAATTCTTGAATGTATTTTGTTCATGCTCATCCTTCAAGCAAGAAGATAATTATCTGGAGAAGCTTAAAACATCTTGAGCCATTATTCTGAATTAGGTCTTGGAAAGTGCTTCAGATGTTTACATAGTCATTTTGTTTTCTTTTTGTTTCACTTTGTTTTGTTTTTTTAAGACATTAAGCATTGCTCTTCTATTGGGCAGGACAATTACACTGAGTGTACGTCTATTCGGTATAGTTAATTCAGCAGACTGTGTGTGTCTAAATTGCAGCTAGAAACAGTCTTTGACTTACATTTGTAGGGCAGAGTGAGACCAAATGCCCAACTCCTTCCTTCCTCTGCAGTTCACAGTGGACTGTGGGCTTGTTCTTACACGTGAAATTAATTCAATAGCAGACATGACTTGAAAGTCCCATATAATCCAAGTCTCGGGATCTTGCTGTGAGCCTGAATAATACTTGTTGCTCGTATATTTTCAGAAAGACATTATTTTTTTAAATCATAAAAACCCCCAAAATATGCTTATCTAAAAGTTCTTTGAAATGATGAAAGATAGTTTTACTAGCAAGAAGGAAAAATGAACATAAGCTTTGAAGATAATTCTTGCCAGTGCTCTGTGAACAATAAAACTATTTCGTCCAGGGTGTTTGTGTTTAGGAGGTAGGAAGAGGTGGAGATAGGACTTTCAGACTCACCAGAGAAAAATGCTGTTCTAAAAATTGTGTAGGGAATACAGACTGGTAAGCTTCTCACATTCTTCAAACTGTCATAGAAAATACAAGGTACTGCAAGGATGAGATGGAGTTATTTTTTTCTCTGTCCTGATGGAAGCTATTCCAGTGACATAAAGAATATGTGGACCATGGACCACAGACAGAAAATGAAAAAAGGGTCATGGTCTTGTAGTCAGACCTTCCCTCTGGGAAAAGTGAGATGAGGTTCCAGCCCTGGTATTGCTCTAGAAACATTCTATATGTGCTGCATTAAAAAGTTAGTGGATACAGTGCAAGAACAGAAATCAAGAGTGCAGAATTTGGTCTAGAAAGAGGATATGTCCCTTTTGTTACCAACTGCCTTGACTGATCTGGGGTTTTGATTGTTTCACTCTCTTCAGCAATCAGGCCTTAATTATCAAAATAACACTCAAGATTCATAAAGGATTTAGGGGGAGAGTTTTATAAAAACTTTTTGGTTTTACTTGTCTGTATGCAAATTTGTCATTATAAACACATATTTGTTTAAAAGTAGGCATACTAAAGCATTAATTCAATAAACTATGTTTATTAAGACCCAGACTTGGCCTACCTGAATGCAGATGACTAACTTCTGGGTGTCAGGAGTTCATGATCTCTCTATAGTCCATAGAGATGCCTCCAGAGGACAACTCAGCCCAAGTAAAATTCAAATTGGCCTATGGAAATTCCTCCCTGATGACAACAGAAGCAGCATGGAGCAATTACCCACTTACATTTAGGAGCCTGAAGTTAGGTGGAAGTAATGTGAGTCAATGTATTAATACTTTTTTTTTTTTTTTTTTAAATTTACGGCTACTATGAAACACAACTCAGCGCTTGCTTCAGGTGTTTGGTCCACTAAGAAATAGATGAGAGAAGTCTGAGAAGGGAAAGAAAGGAAGCCAATTATTTTACATAGTGCTCTTAGCTGATACATGCACACCAAGCTCATCATTACTATGAGAAGCATCATTCTCTCTAAGGAGCTGAAAATCTTTCTGGGCTTTTGGCAGATATATAAAGGTAGAATTTAATTCTATTTATTCTAAATTCTGGGCTTTATTCAAGAAGGAAGGAACACACTTAAGTGAAATCCCAGTACAGGAAGAGAAGTTGCCTTCACTTTCTTTTGGCATAAAATGTAATTGCTTGCAAAATACAAGTCAGAATAGCTACATATACATGCCTGCAAAGCATTCTTCAGTTTGGAAGCTGTAATGGTGATCTATAAGGGTTTTCAGGTGGCAGCTTATTTCCCTCAACTCACAAGTAAATTATATTAATAGTGGTAAGGGGACCCTTAAATTCCAGATATTTACATCCATTACATTTTAAGCAGCTGCTGCAGACTTCAGGGCACACAAATCTTCTTAGGCATCAAGCCACACTATTTGGAGTTTAAAAAACCCCAAAAAAACCTCTCAGCAAACATATTTATAAAATTTCTTTAAGTGTGGCAAATAGATATACCATTTTGGTTACTATTACTGTTAGTTGTTGTTAATATTATTATTAATATTAACATAATTAATAACAATATTAACATTAATATAAAATTTATAACATTGTTATAAATTATAAAAAGGGGTTGTAATGAGTAAAACATATAGAGATCCCACTGGCATATATTATTGGCCGTTATTATTATAATCAATGATTATGATCGACAATAAGTTGCAAAACATTTCTAGACCATTTGGAGTTCCCAGCTGAGCTCACAGTCTCATTTTGCCAGGCTCTACAAAACCACACAGCAGTAGACTATGCCTCTCTTTCAGTATAAACAGATGTGAAACATATAAAGCTGCAGGCCTTATCTGATTAGGAGAAGGAGACCTTTAAGTAGTACAAAATTAGTTCTCCAATTTAGTTGACTAAGGCCATGATTTCAAGAATGTGTTTCACTCTGGCTTTAGTAGAGCTTTACTTCTGTCTTTTATACATTGTTCTAGAACACAGAGGATAGTTATTGCTTTCTATTTTACCGACTTTAAAATACATTAATTCCATAATACGACTTCAGTTTGACTAGCTATAAAGGTCCACTGGTACTAGACCTAATAGTTTTCAGAAGTCAAACTATCAATCAGATGATAGAGAAAATCAAGAAATACTGAAAAAAAACCCACTTTAAAACGTTCTGATCATATCATCAAGTGATAAATTATGAGTTCATTGGAAGCAAGTGAGCCTGTGGAGTATTAAGTGATTATTTGGCAAGCTAGTGGCTTTTGTTGGATCTTTTGTGTTCACAAAAAAACATGGAAAAATTATTTAACATGTAATATTAATACCTATAGGATAACTTATATTCAGATGCACAATATGAAACAGTGTTAATTTAGGAACTTAGATATAAACCATGCCTAATCAAAGCAAGAACCCTCATCACAGACCAATCATAGAAGATATAAATAAGTTGTTTTTCTGACTTCTCAAAATGTAAGAGAGGAAATGAAGCCACATCATATTAAACATAAACCAAGAAATGTTTCCTTTCTCTGTTTCAGAGAAAGTCCTTTCTGAAGATTCAAAGAAATCTCAAGTTTGATCCATTTATTTGCTTCCTTTGCAATGTCTGTATCCCTTAGTTTCCCTCTTCATTTCCATAAAACACCGGAAAATGAGCAACTGCATGTTTTGGTGATTATTTTTCCACCAGGTTAGAATTAAACTGTTATTCCAGAGATTACGGCCAAATAATTTTCTGGACTGTTGCGAAGTAGGGGTTGCTTTAGTTTTACTTCTTTATTCAAAAGCATGATCTGAGTAAGAGTTTGAGAGACACCTTACATTTGAACAGAAAAATGCTGCAGTCTGTATCAAATGGGAAAAGATTGTACAGTGACCTCTTGCAAGATATATGCCTCAGCTCAGCACTGAAAATGTTTCATTTGCATAGACATTCACTTTATTGATTGCAGTAGAAAAGACAATAGATAATAAATGTGATAAGAGTGAGTGCTGCTCAAATGAATACTTGTTTTTACCCTGCATGAAAGCTCAGTTGGAGCTTCTGTGATAGAGCTAGTCTCAGAAAACATTGATGTCTCACAAGCATTTTGCAGAAAATCTGCATGAAGCAATATAGAAAACCAAAGGAAGTCACAGCTTTATATTCATGAGAGTGAGACAGCACTGTAATTTGAAAATGCTTCCAATAAAATGGGAATGTACTTTCCTTGATCTGACATCTTCAAAACATTTTTGGCTACTGTACTTTACAGATATCCTGTGCCACGCCACATGCATTTTTTGCTTGTATCACAGTTGCAACAACTTCACATTTCCTGGCAGGTTTTACAGCATTCAGGCAGATATTATGCCTTACCCTGTGCCTTGCTGTCTTTTATTCTTTATCCGGCAGTTGAAAAACTGTGTCTGAACATATAACAGGCTTTGAACCTCAGATTCACATAAGAAATCTTGGAGGATATTGGATAAAATGTTTTGTTGGATAAAATGTTCAATGGATGTTATCACCCTTGTCTCTAAGATTCTTAATGGCAGGAAAGTAACTTTTCTTAGAAACACGCTTCTTAGGTGTTTCTACTGCAGCAATCCATAGTGTCAATTAAAGCAAAAGACAAATGGAATTGGCTTCTGTCCTTATTTAAGCATCTGAAAGTCAGATGCTTAAATATCAGCTAGTCAGCCTAGACTCTCCTGTCATCCAAGTAAGAAAGCTATGGACCTCCTAAGGAATGTTTAAGGTAGATCCCTTGAATTGCCTAGAAGCATGTCTTTCTCCCAGCAAGGGAGCCTCTGGCATCAGACGTGAATGCAATTTCTTTCAAGTCTGAAGTTATTTATGCTGAACCTGTCCTTGAGTGCTTCTACACTTAGATATCTGAAGACACCAGAAACTTAAGATGGTGTAAGGCATCATGTGAACACTCCTTGCCTACTTTATGTCAAATACAGTGGAGTTTAAACAGTAGATAAAGATGATTCTATGCCTTGGTTTAGTTTGGTTTTTTTATTAAGTGGGATTCACAGAGGGCTCTCACCACTGTTCTTGATAACTGCAAATGGGTGTTTGTGAGTGGCAGCGGCTGAAATGCTTGTTATCTTGTGGGGATCTCAAAAGACTATTTTGTGGAAGGTGTGTGTGTGTGTGCATGCTTACATATAAGATATTGCAAGTTTAAGAGAAGTGTATTATAGAAAACAAGAACAGTATAATTTACGGAACTTAGCATGGTAATACTAATTCAGCAGGATATTTAATGGTTATATGTTGGAACCCCCCAAAATGACCTTGATCAAGGTTAAAGAACATTGCTGCCTTTTCTTTTCACCCTCAACTGGTGCTGTCACATGCCTGCTTCTATGAACTCAGGGACAGCCAGCACTTAGCAGCACTGAGGTCTACAGCACAGGTGTGCTAAAGCACTGGAATTCCATAGTGCTGTCATTGAACTTGTTTTTTCAGCACCAAAACCCTGTTATTCAATTTCCTCATAAAAAGGAGGGTCAAAGGACACAGTTATAAAGTCTCAAAAATCACCTCATTCATGAAATCACAGGAAAGTAGGTAGCAGAACCAATTGACTCACTGTCTTTCATGCTCTGCTTGTTATTGCATACCCACCTCTGTGACTTTGGATGTAGCCAGGGGAATCCCAGCTGAGGTCTGGGCTCCCTGTGCTGATTACACATCACTTCCTCTTGTGATGTGTTGTGGTGCTGGCATTGGTGCTACTGTGTGCCATCTGTGCTTAGCCTGAGAGAGAAATGAAACTTGACAAGATTTTACTGAGGACTATCAGCTTCTGATGGGGATGGATCCCACTACATTCAAGGTAAGAGATATACTGGAGATACAAACCATTCAGTGGCAGCAGCTTTTTTGAGGGCTGCACCTGTTTCCAACAGACTGATTTGAGTGCAGCTTTAACCTGAACAAAACTGTGGAAGATGCATTACCTGCAAACAACAATAAACAGAAGATTTGCAAGTCTAGAGTCAAGTGAAGCACAGTTCTTTCAGATAGAATATGAAGGACCTGATCCAGGGCTAATTCTTGGGACACTCTGGTAGAATTCATTTAAGACTTCATGATCAAATTAACAAGTATATGAGTAGGGAAAGCAAAGTGCTGAATTCAGAAATTAAATCTGGGTTTTCTAAATTTCAACCTAGTGTCTAAACCACCACACTTTTCTTCCTCTCCAATCAAACATGTGGTTTCTCCAATTGGAAGTACCATTTATTGATATCTATGAGAAAAGCCAGTAACTTTTCAATACTTTCCCCTCCCCCCCCCAAAAAAAGCCATGAACACAGTTGATATTTCATGCTTATTTTCTCAAGTTTTCTTATCCTTGAATATATGGCTGCTTTATGGTAAAATAAGATATTAAATAACATGGGATCAAAGTCTTCACTATTTGTTGTGCATCAAGGGAGAATGCTATGCTGACATAAAAAGTAATCTTTATTTTTACACATCTGTCTATCTTAGTGTTCTGCTTATACAACAAACTGTTGAAATGGAAATAGCACCAAGTCTAATGTTCAAAAGCAAAAGTAAAGTAAAGGCAAAATATTTTTGTATTCTTATCAAGACCTGATAGCTTCCAAGGAGATGCGGATTTTTTAAAGTGTTTTATGGCTTTCATATTATTTTTTTTCTAGTCTGGATTTTAGAAACTCAAAGTATGTGAGAAGCCTCAATACTGTTGACATGTTTCTTTTAAAATCACTGTAAGAAGTGCTTGGGTTTAGGTGTCACTGTAATGAATAGTTAATTATGGATTGCTATATAAATGAGAGATATTACAAATATTTAGAATGTGATAAAAATCCTCGTTCTCCTTTTCTTTGCAAACAGAAAATGCAACATGTTTTATAGATTCAATAGCAAGTGAGTATATTTAAAGTTGAGCTTCCTTAAGATTACTGCAGAGTGTTATCTTTTTTGACATTAAGCACCATGATTAGTCCAAAAATAGTTTTCTTTAGAAGTAATCTGTTAGTATTTGTGTTAACATTAACATGTTAAAATGAAGGGCAGTTAGATTTATTATTAGTAAATGAAAATACTACTAAATGCACATTAATATTTCTCTTGGAACCTTATCTATTTAAAATATTCTGTAACATAATTATATAAAAGCAAATTCAGGGGGTTTTTAATATGTCAGATAGTGTTATCATCTTACAGGCAGCCCTCCAAGGTTAATAATGTCAGGAAATATAAAGTGGTTTTGACTATAAGAGTAGACTTCTTATTTGGAAAAGGGCTTTAAATTTCATTTCAAAAGTAGATTTCATGCCCCATGAAATTTAAACTGTGACATTTAGAAAACATTCACTTTATTATAATGTAGTGAAAAATTATAGTGTACGTGCTTCTTGCTCAGTCTATCAAGACTGCTCCTGGAAAGATTTGGAATCTTTTTGCAGGTAAAAAAATGTGTGAAATTCACTGAAGAATCGATGCCACCAACTGTTCATTATCAGGAGACAGATAGTTAGGCAGAAATAATTACTTACTTAACTGTGTTCACTGGAGTTTGAAAACAAAACCTTAAAATGCATTTGAAACTTGATTGTCTTTAATGACAATTTTCCTGAAATGGTTTAACTTTCAAACAGAAATTCGATAAATATCTGATAAAAATTAAACAGGTAATGCTGGTAACTCTGCATTAATTGCTAATTGAACTTGACTAAATGATGCTGTGATCTCACATGATTTTTTCAGGAACCGGGGATTGTCTTATATAGGACAGATGTGTACTTACCCTTTTGCTTCAGGTGTATGTTTTAATCCCAGTTTTCAACAGAAAAAAAAGCAAAAAAAATATATAGACCATTTGATATTTGTTATTGCTATCACGATTATTTACCATAACCTTCAAACAGATATGAACTGGAATGTATTCTGATTTATTATCAGACTGACTCCACAACCATGAACAGGTTTACTTGCAAAGCTCAGACTAGGGCTATAGATTTTTCCAAATTTTTCTTTGCTAAGTTGGGAACCCAAGACTGCAGGGCATGAAAAGCTGAACTCCACTACCATCTAGTAGTCAGATCAGAGGTGAATGAGATAACATTTGGAGAAGAGACAAATGTCATCAGGCAAAATATTACCAAGGGAGTTGATTTCTTACTGATATTTTGAGGAAGTGTAGAACACTGGATGCAACTGTATTTGGTCACAAGTCCTTAGGAAAGAAGAATTTCTGGAAAAGATGTAGGGAAAGATTTCTAGAATGGTATAGGAGAATGGAGAGTCCATTTAAGAAGCAGCCATTCAAATAACATGTCTGGTGGAGACTGAAAAGAAGAATGACTGTTATCTATCTATATCTGAGGTGTACTGGGAAGGGGGCAAACTGCTTAAACAATGGCTCAGAAACAGGGTTGAAAATTGCCATTTAATGCATTTAGAGTGGAGATTAGGATGATTCTAATTATGAGAAGATAAGAATGAAGTCCTAGAACAGCCTTCCACTAAAAGTACTAGGAGCCACTAGATTGACTATTTTTAAGAGGATCTTGGTAAATTAACAACTGGATTATATGATTTCAATACCAAGGGCACAGGAAGTCACTTCCTCTAAGGCTGCCTTGAAGAGTAAAAGTGGTAGAGTGCCTACTTTCGAATAAAGTTAAGATTGATTAAAAAAAAAGGACAATATGAAACAGCAATAATATTTTCCTATTAAAGATGGCAAGCATGAAAATTCTTATGAGGAGCAAGGAACCTAATGGGGAAGAGAAGCAACAAGGACTGCTACTTATCCTTGAAAATAAGCAAGTGAAACCTTCTAGCCCAGTGCTCAGAATTTCTATAAGCATATTTTGATGTTATTTGTTTCACAAGAAAGAGACTTGAGCATTAAAAATACTGAAGCAAAAGTGTTTTAGTTAACTGCATTGCCATAGCCCATCTCTTCAGAAGTGAAGAGTGGCTCCCATCAATTATGGCCAGTCTTCTGTGAAAACAGAGACCAGAAGAGCTGATGAGAGAAGATGCAGAGTCAGAAAATTAGTTCAGTGGGCTATCTTCAAGTATCATTGATAAAAAGAGATTTGTTGGAAGGAGGAAACAGACCAATTTACTTCTCTTTGGGTGCCCTGGCTGTTCCTCACATAGAGGTGGGTAGTAAAAGCAGCCATCCCTTACATTCCCAGGTTGCCCTGATAACAATAACATTTTTGTTAATCATGTAGAAGCAATGCAGCTGTGACCTGTGATTAATTAGTACTGTAGATGGATAGTTATATATGAATCATGCTGCTTTACTTAGCATCAGCCAGCAACTGACGATTAATTTCATCAATCAATGACTGCCTCATGGACTGGTTACAATTAAAGTTAAATAAATGGTGTATAACAGCATGTATAAGCCCTGATGGATGTTGTGGTTCTCACCGGGCTTTGTGTTTTTTAAAGGAACTGCTTATGCCTCAAAGAAATTTTGACATAAACGAGAAAAAAAAAAAGATGGAAGAATAGATATCTTCATCTTAATGAGAAAGTTCAAGATGCAGAGCCAGTAAAGAACATGGATATTCAGCTGCATCCTTCCCAGACTTTTGGTAGAAGCATTATGAAAAGCAGATTGATGTCAGATGATAAAAATATGAAGATAAAGGCATATTTGAAATCACCTTCCTCTCTTAGATACCTGAGTTAAGAGCCATGTGAGATTGGATTCAGATCTGGAACTGTTTGTTGCACTCAAGAACATATTTCTTCTATTCTGAGTAGTAACTTCAGTCTCCTCTTTTAAGATAAGTCTTTGATAGTGTTCTTATTTAGTTTTTAAATAATAGTCCAGATTACTTAGTCAGAAATTTGGAGAAGGTGAGAACTGGAGAGTTGAATTCAGTGCTTTCCTTAGCATGAAAGTATTTGAAGACTTCCCTGATAGTGCATTCAGTAGTAGATTATAACTTAGTATGGAGGGAGCTGAAAACTCCTAAAATGAGTATGTTCAGTTGAGCTGAAACATTGTGCAAAACAGAATTCAAGACTGGTAAGGCCCAAAAAGATGAGAGGAGAATGCAAGCAAAAATGAGGTAAAAGTCATGGGTTCACTGAATAAATTACAGGAATGGGAATGTAGTGGACTGTCTGGCTATAAAAAGAAACTGCAGATCACTATGGGGCAAATTGTTATGCAGGTTTCTTCTGGTAGTTTAGGAGGAAGCTTTAGGATTGTTGAGGAATTTAAAATTTATTTACTTTCTGGAAACAGCCCTGTGTAATTTTGATAGAATCCATTCAATGGAGCATGGTTGTTCTCCCATGTTGCCCGTGAAGGAAGGAATATCCTGACAACTTTCTGCAGCTTTTTTCAGGTTATGAAGTCATATACATTATCAAGTGTAAGAAAGAATCCAGAGGGTCTGAAAATAGGGATAAAAATTACAGGCATAAAGCTTTAGTCAAGGAACAAGATCATATAAAATGAAAGGGACTAATAATGCCTAAGTATAGAAAAGCAGAAAAATTGCCAGTCTAATGTATGAAGTAGTGGGTAAACTGAAAGACTTTGTGGGTAGACAGAAAGATTGTCTGTGTGTTAACTGCCTGTTCTAGGTGAGGTGTCAATGATTAAGTACCCAAATTTTCCATACAGTTACCAATTAATTATTCCCATTATTTATTTTTCATAATGGGTAGACAGTCATGACAGTTTACCAAATCATTGCAAAGTCTTTCATAAATATAAAGGAAAGGTATTATAGGATCAAAACAAAGTGTGAGAATGAATAGCCAGACAAATCCAATAAACAACACAACTACAGAGTGATTGAACAATTAAGACATAAGTACACATTATAAAACAAACAAACAAAGAAACACATGGTAATAAAGCACTGCAAAAAATGTTTCCTATGTCTAAAAAATTTGTTAGTTTTTTAATATATATTGGATTTGAATGAGAAGTGTGACAAAACCATAGATGCTGAACAAAGTTACTGAAGAAGAATACAAACTTACACACTTGTTCTGACTCAAGCTGTACTGGACCCAAGAAGATCAAGATTTTCAGTGATCTAGGGTGCTTGAAAAACTTCAGTTAGAATAATCCTGATAGAACTGATTAACTGATAGCAAGATAAGATTTGCCAATCTCTTCAGTTTATTCAGAAGAAAGTCTAGCTTCCAATTGTCTGAATTTATTTTCTTATACTGTATCATTCTCAAGTTATTGAACAAATATTTTGTGAGGATCTATTTCTCTAGATATGACATGTTTTATATACATTACATTATTTACATACATTTCATTACATAACATAACAGCCATTTCAGGAACCTCCCTGCATATTTGATTTCCACATCTCAGCTTTCCAGGAGCTTTTGCAAATATCACAAATTCAAATGTTTTTAAGTATTAATATTCTACCATTCGTAATTCCTGTATAAATGTTTAATTTATAATCACAAACAAATGCACTCCGACATAATCTAATATTATACATATATTGCTGTTCGGAAAGTCACTAAACTGAAACACTTTACATCTTGTTACCATTTCACATCTCTTGGTTTGTTTTTTTTTTTAATGTTGTACATTTAGTAAGTTTGACATAGTAGTTATATCTGAGAATATTCAGAGTAGATATCTTCTGCACAAAGGCAAAGAGTTTAAATGTCTCTCCATTACTCTTTTAAGGTAAAAACAGCCTTGCTGTTATCTCTCTGAATATATGTTATTTACTTCCTTTTGATATAGGCATTTTGGTTTTGTTAATAATAAACAGTTTAGTTGTACATTGTTTCCAGTACATGACTTTCATCTGCTATAATTTTCAACAGATTTTTCTAAGACCCTAAAAATTTGTCTTCTATGGACTTACTATGGGCATCTTAGCTACTGCAGAATAAGCCAGTTAAAGCATAGAGCAAAAGAGCAATTTGAAGTCCTCAGTTGGAGAGTGAATTATTTAAAATGAAAATAATTTTACCAAATAGTCTGTTTAAGAGTATAGAACAACACAGAGAATTTCTACTAGTGTTTTGTACATACTGCCTTGGAAAAAAAAAGGACAAAGAGATACATCACAACAGATGTAACAAATCCAGCCCCTATCTCACAGATATCCTTAACTGAGTTTTCTGCTCAAGGAAGCTGCTTTGCAGGAAACAAAATGATACATTTTTTTTTCAGCAGTATGTTCTCTGAATGCTAACTGAGGTTTCTGTTGCTTTTTTTTTTTTATTATATTTTCACTCATGATAGAAAACAATCACTGTCCTTATCACTTTGGGAAATGAATTTTTTTAAAGCATAGATTAATAAAATATTGGTAAAAGCCATTCTTATGTACATATGGCTGAAGTGAACAAAAATAGGTTTATTCCTCTAGACTTTCTAAAGCTGCAGCATTATTTGCTGTCTCGATCTCATTGATTTTTCTCATGTAAGCATATGGGGGGTTTTGCAAGTAGTGAATTGCTAGGGTTCAGTGTGGTGCATCTTTCATTAAATCTGCAGTGATGAAATCTGTTTAATAATGTGTATGACATTCTTTTCCCATCCACCAACTTTCATCTGGGATAAAGATGTAATAGAATTGTTTTTCTTTCATATTTTCCATGGACAGGTAGTAAAATCTATCATATTTTTAAGACACTATGAAATGCCACTTTCTTGTCAAATTAGAACCTTGCTTTTATATATATATATATTTGCTGATAGCAAAAGTAAAAAAAAATTAGCAAAGATACCTGTTAAAACATCAGATTAGTAGCCACAATTAGTCAAAGAATAAAATAAAAAGGGAGGAAAAATCATTATTAAAATCCCACAGACTCAGTCCTCAATACTAAAAATACTTAAGTTTATGCATATAAAAGAATGATCTCTTTGAAGTTTATGGGATCATTGTTGTAAATAAAATTGAAGCTTTGCTTACAATCTACACCAAAATGATTAACATTGGCTACAGTTTTGGTTATATCTCATGAAAAATAAATAATTTCGTAAGTTCTTATCTTTATAACTATGGGTAATAATTAATCTTTTTTTGAGTGCTTAGAAAATAAACAGTATTATGTGAAAACATTCCAGTTGAATTTATAAAGCAAGATTCTGAATCTTGATCAGTACTTTAGATCATTAATCATATGTTACAGAGAAATGGAACTGAAGAGTGGAGACAATTGCCCTTTGTGCTGCATACACAAATATATATTAGATCAGAGAAAATATTTTGTCGGGTAAAATACTGGAGCTCAAATTATAGTTTTGTCTAGAATATTGATGAATTGCAGATAACATTTAAAAAGCTGTTTTCTAGGAATAACTAAATAACCAAAGCAGACTGTCTCTTTAAATATTGATCATATTGACTTACTAAACCTGACACTCTTTACAGCAGAGTCAACTTTATTCCTTCAGGTAATGATGCTCTGCTTGTAGATCACTCTAGTGCTGGTCTATCTTAGAACTTTAGTGTCCGTTTTAAATTCTAGATGAAGCTTATAAAATCAAAGCCTATTTCTACACTTTCTTTCCTTCTATCAAATAACGAAGAGTGTTATATTTTAGCTACACATTGACACTTAAAATCTGAATGCCATTGTAATTCTATACTGTAGCATAAGTTATTTCCTAGCTTTGATGGGGGTAGAGTAGGGACCCAGTTCTTCAGCTTTGTCTAATCGTTACCATAGAGTATGTGTGTGTTACTAGATAAAAAGTGGTCAGGGAGTGGCTCCATGACTGTCCTTGCTGCTTAGATATCAGTTTGCTCCCTGGCTCTGGGCTGGGCTGGCTCTCTCCAAGACGAAACTTGTCTATAGGGATCTTAAGCTAAGCAATGTGGATATAAATCAGTTGATGCCACTATGCTTAGGATCATCCTTTGCTCTTTTACTACTTATTGTTGTAGATGGTCAATGTCTTGACATGCACAAAATGCCCTTTCTTAGAAATCTAATGATGCTGGAGGCTCTTCCAGATGAAAATTTGTGTGACTTGCTTCCCTGGAACTTGCAGAATAATACAAGGGCAGACTAGTAGACATCATTAAGCAGAGAACTCCATGTCCTACGTCTGTCTTCCTCAAATGGAAATGTATCCGGTATGTGGGGTGAAAGCAAGTATTCCTTATTGCATGCTTGAGGACTGAGATCAAATGAGTCTGTAAATACATGTAATATTGTATGGAACTATTTTCTGTATCTTCTCCTTAATGTGTTACAACCTCATTATGCACAAAATGGCAGCTATGTATTTTAAAAGTGAACTCCTAGAAACACAGTGCATCTGAAGGCAGCAGCATGTATGTTGTATGTATCACAGAATTGTCACAGTTGGAAAGGATCTCTAAAATCACCATGTCCAACTGTCAGCAACAACAAAACCAAACCAAACCCAAAAAAACACAAACAAACAAACAAATAATCAAAAACAATAAAAAAACCCACCAAAACAACACTCACAAAAAAAACCACCTCACCACCCCACTACAGCTTGCCCTAGAGCACCTCATCTACATTTTTTTTTAATACCTCCAGGGATGGCGATTACACCACCTCCCTGGGCAGCATCTTCCAGCACCTGACTACTCTTTCAGTAAAGAAATTCTTCCTCATATCTAGTCTAAACCTCCCCTGGTGCAACTTCAGGCCATTTCGTCTAGTGCTGTCATTATCTACTTGAGAAAAGAGGCCAACCTCCTTTCAAGTAGTAGTAGTGAGCAGTAAGGTCTCCCCTCGGTCTCCTCCAAACTAAACAATCCCAATTCCCTCAGCCTCTCCTCATAGGACTTGTTCTCAAGACCCTATCTGTAGATTATAATCTGTTTATTTCTTTGTAATAATCAGTGTGTACATGTTTGTTCAAAAATGAGTGTAAATACATAGAAAACATTTTGAAATATTTAAAAGTTTTCTCTGTAACTAACTGGCATTAGTACACAATAGCTTTAACTAAGGTTCAGGGTAATTTCAACTGTTTTCAGAATTTTGACACTAAAGTAGGCCAACCCCACATTTTTTTCCCTATACTCTTCTCCTAACTATTCAAACAGTTATTATAACTGAGTTCTTTTATAACCCTCTGTGTTCCCTAGTGCTACTTTTCCTTTCCAGTAAGCTCTCTTCAACAATAACTGGAAATATGAATAGCACTTATAATTCAGTCTCTTTTAGAAAAACATTTCATTAATTTCTCTTTATTTGTATCTACTCATGCCATTTGGGCACTCTACTGTTATACACTCTACTCTTGTTTGCTTTGTTACTCCTCTGAAGTATCACTCTGCAGGATTTGAAGGTTTCTTCTTTCTCTTGTGTGATGCAAGGCCACGTAGTATGCATTCCCTTTCCTTGTCCTTGGGTTTTTTTAATCTTGCTTTTCTTTTTTTTTTTTCTTTAGCTACATATAAGCCACTTACCTGAAAAGTCTGAATGCATTTTGTCTGAACACAATACGTGCTCTAACAGTTGTATCTTCCTTATACTCTGAGGAAACAATGAAAAGAAATAATCTATTTAAAAAGGAAAGATAAGTAATCTCTATATAAAAGAAATAATCTATTTAAAAAGGAAAGATAAGTAATCTCTATATAAGGAGAAACAGAATTGTTAAAATAGTCTGTAAAAGTAAAATCACAATTCTGATATATTAACTTGAAGCTCTTACATTTTGTTGGAATGAAAATAAGAAGGCCTATTACTAAGGCATTTAAAATTCTGCAGTTTTTACTCTTATTTTACAGACGTCATGGGAATGGCACAGAAATTATCAGTTCTTACATGTATCTCAGATTATTCTTTGCTAGCAATGAACAAAATTACATTATAATTTCCAGTTAAGGTAAAATTTTGATTGGAGAGAGAAGAAAACAGCTGGAGGAACCACCTCTTACACAAATGCTTTAACAAATCCCTATGAGCCATATTTTATCAAGAATAATTTTCAACTCTTGTTCCTTCTATGCACTAGCATTTATTTAAATGCCTTCTGCTGCAGTTTTCTTTTTAGAACATACCACAGCTGAATGGCATATTTTGGAAGATTGTGGGACATCCATCCACTGATTGGACTGGATGAATAGAAGTTCAAATTCCCACAAAGCTGAAAAATAGGTTCTGAAAGAATCATTTTCAGAAATGTTTTCAATACAGAGGAAACTTGTTAGAAATAGCTCCTGTGCTGGCCAGAAAGCCTACTCAAAAGCTCCAGCAAATTTTTTTCTCACCATTTATTTATTGTTAACAGTGTAAGATCTTGCATCTCAGAAAACATAATCCAGGAGTCCAGCACAGATTGGGATCTATTTGGCTGGAGAGCAGCTCTGTGAAAAGGGACCTGGGGGTTTGGGTGGACAACAAGCTCAATATGAACAAACAGTGTGCTGCTGTGGCAAAGACAGCCCCCAGGATGCCGGGTTGCATCAGCAGCAGAGATGAAGAAGTCATTATCCCAATCTACTTAGTGCTTGTCAGGCCACACCTGGAATACTGTGTTTAGTTTTGGTTTCCACCCTGCAAAAAAGATGTGGACAGTCTGGAGAGAGTCAAGAGAAGGTCCACAACAATGATCAAAGGACAGGGAAGCCTGCTGTAAGAGAAAAGGCTGAGAGAACTGTGCTTCTTCAGCCTTGAGTAAAGAAGGCTTAGGGGAGACCTTATCACCATGTTCTAGAATTTGAAGGCTGGCTACAAAGATGGAGACTGCTTTTTTACAAGGAGTCACATGAAAAAGATGTGGGTTAATGGGTACAAGTTATTCTGGTGGACATTCCAATTGGACATAAGAGGACAATTTTTCACAATGAGATCAGCCACTGGAATAATCTCCCCAGGGAAGTGGTGGATTCCCCAACATCAGACACTTAAGATTCAGCTGGAGAGGGTGAGGGGCCATGTTGTCTAGACTGGGTTTTTTGCCAGAAAAGGTTGAACCAAATGATCCTTGAGGTCCCTTCCAACCTGATATTCTACAATTCTATGATTGAACAGAAAGAAAACTAGGAGAAAATCCATCTCTGTTCCAGAAATTTATCCTGAAATATTGTTTGCTTTGAAAGTCCAGACCTCCAATTTCTTGTTATTGTCAGTGAAAGCCTTGTCTTTCACTGATTTTTCTTTATGACAGCTTTTTTTTTTTTTTTTTTTTTTTTTTTTGTTTAACTACATAACCCCCTGCCCACCAAAAGGTTTTTTACAGAATCCCACAATGGTTGAAATTGGATGGGGCCCCTGGAGGGAATTTGGTCCCACACTCCTTCTCAAGTAGGGCCACAAATCCATATACTCTGATTTCAACTTTTGGATTAAATGTGTGGGAATAAACATTGTTGGGCCTGGGTCCAATATAGCCACTGCTCTCCAGAACCTGGGCTTAACTCTCTATAGCATGCTTCACTACCCTGCATTTAGGTGTCATTTGAATCAAGAGAGGTTCTGAATTACTCACGAGATCTAAACCTTGAAGAACAGTGGAACAAAACAGTAGCATTTCATGAGATGCAAAAACAACAAAAGATTATGCCTAGATAAAGGGAAGGTTTTCATACTTTTACTGCCAAATGGCAAAACAATTGTGAAATTCACAAAAACTGCTTTTCCTGGGAGAAGTTTAGTTTATTCATGCAGTCTTAAGAAAGCGCTGCTGTCAATGGACATGGAAGATGGTTATAGAAGAAATGGGACTAGATCAGGGTTCAAAACCTTCATGAGGAATCTATAAATGATAGAGTGAAGAAGGTGAGGTATATATGGCTTTGGTGAAAAGCTACAGATGATATCAGTATTTATTAAATGAAAGTGATATTCTTGACTTTTGGGATATGTGTTCTACTTCTATTCACTTAGTTATTAGTAGGCATAGTAGGAGTGCTGGGTAGTGGATGGTTATCATCTTCTTTGAGGCTATAGCAGAGAAGGTGGAAGGCCAAATAGCTTATTCCAAAATGTTAGCAGTTTGATTTAATACAAGCAATTTCAAGCAATAATACAGACAACCTGCTTACACAGTACTAGTTGTCCTCATAGCCTATTCCTCTGGCTTAACTGAGCAATTCCAGTCCTCTGGCGAAGTGGCTTGACGGTTCATAATTAGTTGTTGCTGTATGCTAGGGCTTTAAATGCCAACACTAGTTGTGCTTAATGAAGTAGATGAAAACAAAAATGAAATGAGCAGTTCCTTGTCAGAGGAGGAAAAAATACAAAGACAACACTCAGTCTAGGGGAGCTGTGTGTGAATACAGGCAAAAGAAAGCAAATGTAATAACTTATGAAAGGGTATAAGAGACATATAAAGAATAAATCAAAAGAGGTAGGCTGTTTCTCAGCTGAAAAGGAAGCCATTCTTGTTAAAAGGGCCAAACGGGTATTGAAATATGTAGTACTTATTAATGTTTGAAAAGCAAGCTGAGATAAAGCAGAGAGATGTTAGACGATGATATTCTAAGAAGTCTGAAGCAAGAATTTAATAATGGTCTTCTGGGACCAATGAATAGAGAGGAAAAAATGGTGCATACTACTTTAAGCTGGGCTAATGCAAAGACTTAATTTTTCAAATCACAAGGACAGTTGCTGCCGAGGGAAAAGCATTTGGTGATAAAGACCTGAATAGTGATAAAGAATGCTTTCAGACTCTGCAGAATCTGTACATTAGAACTTGAAAAATAAGGGTGAAGTTTTAAAAGGGATAAAAAAACTCATAATGATACTGTGTGATCAGATCTCCCATCTCCCAAAAAAACTCTAATAGAGCAACTAAAAACAAAGGCCATTTCTACTGCAGCTGTCATCTTAGCATGTGATGAATCAACATTTGTCAGTGCTGCAGACCTGCCCTTTTTGAATTTTTATCAGTTCTAAACACTTCGGAAACTCAGAAGATATATTGTCTTTTCAAACACTGCAAGTTAGAACCTGTATAGAAGACATATTCAGTTCTGTTCATTTGGTTTGTAGTGAAGGGAATATCCAGCTAATCCCCACAGTTTAGATCCAGATGGAGTTTAGAGTTTCCCTTTCGTACCTTACTTTTGTTCCAGTGCTGCATGGATTTATATGGGCTAACTTTATCACACTACCAGAGGGTGGGTCTGAGTTTGTGATCCAGATCAAACTCTTTTCACACACAGAGCATACAAAAAAGAATGCAAGGTTGAATTCTCATCATGAGAATGAGGGGAAGGGAATACCCAGGACCTCTGCATTGAAACAACTATATGCTTACTCATTGTGAGGAAAGGCCAGCACGATGTTGCCCGCACTAGACAGCTCTATATATCCAATCTGTCTTTCTGGTTATGTCCCATGAATAGTACCAAACCTTTGTTTTAGCCTGAAAACTTTATGAGATCAGCAAGAATTGTATTAGCTTTGGCATAAGAACTTTATTTTCTTTCCTAGTTGAAATAGGACAGCTCTCATCAGCTTAGAATAGAATAGAATCATAGAGTCATTAAGGCTGGAAAAGACCTCTAAAATTATCACATCCAACTGTCTACCCAACATTCTAATGACCACTAAACCATGCCCTGAAGTCTACTGTCTACTTTTTTTCCCCTCAGTCTTCACTGGCAATCTCTCTCCCCACACGTCCCAACTTAAAAGACCACAAGGTGAGATCAGGGGGACAAAGTCCCTCCCACTGTAAGACCAGGTTTGTGACCACCTGTGGAAGCTGAACATACTCAAGTCTATGGGACTAGACAAGATGCATCCCAGACTCCAAAGGGAATTGGCTGATGCAGTTGTCAAGACACTCTCAATTATATTCAAGAAGTCCTGGCAGTCAGGTGAAGTCCCTGGTGACTGAAAGAAGGGAAACATTACACCCATTTTACAAAGGGTAGAAAGAAGGACCGTGGGAACTACTCACCTGTCAGCCTCACTTCTGTGCCTGGGAAGATCATGAAGCAGATTCTCCTAGAATCTGTGATAAGGCACATGGAGGGCAGGGAGGAGATCAGAGAGAGACAGCATGGCTTCACTAAGGGCAAGTCCTGCCTGACCAGCCTAGTGGCTTTCTACGATGGAGTGACTACATCAGTAGACAAGGGAAGAGCTATGGATGTCATCTATCTGGAGTTCTGCAAGGCTTTTGACATGGTCCCTCACAACATCCTCCTCACCCGGCTGGAGATATGGATTTGATGGGTGGACTGTTCAGTAGATAAGGAATTGGCTGGATGGTCACATCCAGAGGGTGGTGGTCAATGGCTTGAAGTCCAGATGGAGATCAGTGACAAGTGGTGTCCTTCAGGGGTCCATACTGGGACCTGTACTGTTTAATATTTTCATCAGTGATACAGACAGCAGGATTGAGTGTACCATCAGCAAGTTTGCAGATGACACCAAGCTGAGTGGTGTGGTCAGTGTATACCAGAGGGGTGGGATGTCATTCAGAGGGACCTGAACAAGCTGGAGAAGGGGGCCCAGGTGAACCTCATAAGGTTCAACAAGACTAAGTGCAGGGTCCTGCACCTGGGCCAGAACAATCTTCATCATCAATACAGGCTAGGGAATGAAGTGATAAAGAGCAGCCCTGAGGAAAAGGACGTGGGGGTTCTGGTGGATGAGAAGCTAGACATGAGCCAACAATGTGCACTTGCAGCCCAAAGGGCCAACCGTATCCAGGGCTGCATCAAAAGAATCATGGCCAGCAGGTTGAGAGAAGTTATTCTCCCCCTCTACTCTGTTCTTGTGAGACCTCACCTAGAGTACTAACTTCAGCTCTGGAGCCCTCAACACAAGAAGGACATGGATGTGACGGAGTGGGTCCAGACGAGGGCCACAAAAATGATCAGACCACTGGAGCACCTCTCCTATGAGGACAGGCTGAGGGAGTTGGGGTTGTTCAGCCTGAAGAAGAGAAGGCTCCAGGGAGACCTTATAGCGGCCTTCTAATAATACTTGAAGGGGGGGTCTACAAGAAGGCTGGAGAGGGACTGTTTACAGAATCACAATCACAGAATGTCTTTGTTTGGAAGAGACCTTCAAGATCATCTAGTCCAACCTTTGACCAAACACTGCAAGCTCAACATCATGTCCTTGAGCACCAGGTCCACACACCATTTAAATGCCTCCAGGGATGGCAACTCGATCACTGCCCTGGGCAGACTGGTCCAATGTTTGACAACCCTTTCAGTGGAGAAATGTTTCCTGATATCCAGCCTAACCCTCCCGTGGTGCAGCTTGCATCCATTCCCTCTGGTCCTGTCATGTGTCACCAGGGAGAAGACGCTGTCCCCCTCCTCACTCCAACCTCCTTTCAGGTAGTTGTAGAGAGTGCTAAGGTCTCCCCTCAGCCTCCTCGTCTCCAGACTAAACAACCCCAGCTCCCTCAGCTGCTCCTCACAGGACTTGTGCTCTAGGCCATTCATGAGCTTCATTGCCCTTTTCTGGACATGCTCCAGTACTTCTCTGTCCTTCTTATAGTGAGAGTCCCAGAACTGAATGCATTATTTATGGCCTCACCAGAGCCAAGTACAGGGGGACGATCACCTCGGTATTCCTGCTGGCCACAGTGTTTCTAATGCAAGCCAGGATGCCATTGGCTTTCTTGGCCACCTGCATGCACTGCTGACTCACATTAACTGACTATCGATCAATACTGCCAGGTCCCTTTCGAACTTGAAGCTTTACAACCACACATCCCCAAGCCTGTAGCTTGCCATGGGGTTGTTATGACCCAAGTGCAGGACTTGGCACTTGGCCTTGTCCAACCCCATGCAATTATCCTTGGCCCTTACAAGGTAACCTTACAAGTGCATGTAGTGATAGGACAAGGGGCAATGGTTTAAACTAGAGAAGGATAGATTTAGATGGGACATTGGGAAGAAGTTCTTTACTATGAGGGTAGTGGAACACTGGAACTAGTTGCACAGGGAGGTGGTGGAGACCCCATCTCTGGAGACATTCAAGGTCAGGCTTGATGAGGCTCTGAGCAACCTGATCTAGCTGAGGATGTCCCTTCCAACCCAAGGCATTTTATGATTCTACTCTATGATTCTATGATACTAAGATGAACCATTCCATAATCTTCCCTGGAGGTCAGGCTGACAGGCCCATAGTTCCCCAGGTCCTCCTTTCAGCCCTTCTTGTAGATAGGCATCACACTGGAAAGTCTCCAGTCATCCTGCACCTCCCCTGCTAATCAGGACTGCTCATAAATGATACTTGGCAAGCTCCTGCATCAGCCACATCAGCACTCTCAGGTGGATCCCATTGGACCCCATAGACTTGTGAGTGTTTGGGTGGCATAGCAGGTCATTAACTGCTTCCTCCTGGATTATAGGGGGTTTATTCTGCTCTCTGTCCCTGTCTTCCAGCTCAAGGAACTGAAACCCCTGAGGATGGTCTGACAAAGACTGAGGTAAAGGCAGCATTAAGTAAACCAACCTTTTCCATGGTGCAATGTTCCCCTCCATATCCAGTAATGGGTGGAGAGTCTTCTTGGATCTCTTTTTGTTATTAATGTATTTGTAAAAACCTTTTCTATTATCTCTTATAACAGTGCCCAGATTGAATTCTAGCTGGAATTTTGCCTTCTGATGCTTTCTCTGCATGACCTAACTAGATTCCTGTACTCTTCTGGGTTTGCCTGCCCCTTCTTCCAAAGGTAGTAATCTCCCCTACAGGTTGTCTTACGACACATGGGGACAGCCTGCTCCTGTGCATCTAAGACTTCCTTCTTGAAGAATGTCCAGCCTTCCTGGATCCCTTTGCCCTTCAGGACTGTCTCCTAAGGTACTCTTGCAACCAGTGTCCTGAACAGGCCAGAGTCTGCCCTCTGGAACTCCATGGCAGTGGTTCTGCTGACTTCCCTCCTTCTTTCACCAAGAATCAAGAACTCTTATCATCTCATGGTTGCTGAGCTCAGGATGGCCTCTGACCACCACATCACTCACCAGTCCTTCTTTGTTTATAAACAGCAGGTCTAGTGAGGCACATTTGGTAGGTTCACTCACCAGCATATGTCAGGAAGTTATCTTCCACACACTTCACGAACCTCCTGGACTGTTTCCTCTCTGCTGTGTTGTATTTCCAGCACATGTCTGGCATGTTGAAGTCCCCCACAAGAATAAGGGTTAGTGATTTTGAGACTTTTGACATCCACATGTAGAATGCTTCATCTGCCTCTTCATCCTTGTTGGGTGGTCTATAACAGACTCCCAACAGGATACCTGCCTTGTTGGCCTTCCCCTTCATCTGTGCCCATAAGCAGTCAACCACACCATCATAGTTTTTGAGCTCTACACAATCGAAACACTCCCTGACATACAGAGCCACCCCACCATCTCTCCTTTCCTGCCTATCCCTTCTGAAGAGCTTACAACTTTTCACTGCAGCACTCCAGTCATGAGAGTCATCTCACCATGTTTCTGTGATGGCAACTATGACTTAGCTATCCTGCTGCACAGTGGCTTCCAGCTCCTCATGTTTGCTGCTCACGCTGTGTGTACTGGTGTAGATGCACTTGAACTGAGCTATTGATTTCACCCTCAACATTGGCGTGCCACCCCTTCACTCATCTCCAGTGAGCCTGGTTTTATCACCTTCCCCCTTCAAAACAAGTTTAAAGCCCTCTCAGTGAGCCCTTACAACTCATGAGTGAGAACCCTTTTCCCTCTTTGAGACAGCTGAACTTCATCTATCACCAGCAGGACTGGTGCTGTGTAAACCTCCCCATGATCAAAAAAACCAGAATTCCACCGGTGGCACCAGCCTCTTAGCCATGTGTTAATGTGGTGTGTTTTCCCATTCCTTTCCGTATTCTTCCTGCCACAGAAGTGGTTGAGAAAAACATGACCTGTGCTCCCAATCCTTTAACCAATGACCCCAGTGCCCTAAAGTCCTCTTCAATCACTTCTGGACTTGCTGTCTGCAACATCATCACCTGCAAAACCAGGAGTGGGTAATAATCAGAGGGCTGAACCAGATCAAGGAGTGTCCTGGTGGTGTCTCTGACCCAGGCCACAGGGAGGCAGCGCCTCCCGGTGGGATGGATCTGGTCGGCATATGGGGCCCTCTGGTCCCATCAGAAGGGGATCACCTACGACAGTGACCCTCCTTTTTTAATTCTTAACACGAGAAGCCCTAATGTGTGGGGCTGGTTGACTCACCCCAGGCAACCCCCTGCATGGATCTTCATCTACATCCTCATTTGCCTGGACCCAAAATTCCAGCACCCCAAACCTGTTGTGTAGGGACAACTGGGAAGGTAAGGGAGGACGGGATCTGCCTGTCTCCCCACACAGGGACCTGTTTCCATTCCCCCTCCATCTCTGAGGTCTCCTCCTTCTGCCTGGTGGCAAGAGGGGAGGGGATCCTCTGCTTCTTATGAAGCCCCCATCTGCTGCCTTGGCCTCAGGGTGCGGCCCCACCGATCTCTCTCCCTCTCACACTCCCTGATGCTCCTTAACCTCTCCTGTTCCTGTCCCAGCCCTGCCCCCAGGCTGAGCAGATCGCTCACCCGGTCACCCCGCACACAGGGGGGTCTTTGCTCCCTCCGGTACCAGTGCCAGGCTCAGGCACTCCCTGCAGCCGAGACCTGCCCG